>PVHX01006386.1:0-101258 GCA_004024805.1 Geosciurus inauris
GGCCCTCTGCAGTTCCTGCCGGTCCCCAGGAACTCTGGAGCAGAACTGGGGCGGGCCCAGGCTGCCCTTGGGCAGGGCTGCCTCTCGCTAGGGTGTCTGGGGGGACTCTTACCCTGAGTTTGGGCTCTTCAGTGGCTCGAGGTGGCAGTTCCTGGTCTCCCTCTTGCTGGACACCCGTGGAGGTTTCTGCGGGCGGATCGGGGCCCTCTGCGGCTCCTGCCGGTGCACCGGAGCTCTGGAGCGGAAGTGCGGCGGGCTGTCTCCGCTGGGGTCTCTGGAGCGACTCTTACCCTGAGTTTGGGCACCCAAGTGGCTAGCGGTTGGGGCCGTGTGTCCACGGGAGCAACTGCTAGGGGCCCTGCCTGGTTGGGTGGGCGTTGGAGCCAGGTACCCCTGTAGAAGCAGGCCCCGCCCGGGGTGAGCCCTGGGCTGAGCCGCTGCGACTGAGCTCCGCTGCTGCTTGCTGCTGAAGTCACTCTGCTTGTGGCTATGGCTGCTGGCTGGTGGCCCTGCTTACATGCGCAAGTGAAATTCCTGCCCGGGTAGCTGTAGGAAGATATCCAGAAGCTGGCTGGGAGATGGTATTTCCACAACTTCAACCTCTGGCTCTGGAGAGACTGACCACAGCGTCCGTCTAGGCCGCCATCTTGGAACCGCCCCACCTGTTTGTATTCTTGATAACTGCCATTCTGACTGGAGTGAGATGAAATCTTAGATTAGTTTTGATTTGCATTTCTCTAATGGCTAGAGATGTTGAACATTTTTTAATATGTTTGTTGATTGATTGTATATCTTCTTCTGACAACTGTCTCTTCAGCTCCTTGGCCCATTTATTGATTGGGTTGTTTGTTTGTTTTTTTTTGGTGTTAAGGTTTTTGAGTTCTTTATATGTCCTGGAGATCAGGGCTCTATCTGATGTGCATGTGGCATAAATTTGTTCTTAGATTGTAGGCTCTCTGTTCACCTCATTGATTGTTTCCTTTGCTGAGAAGAAGCTTTTTAGTTTGAATCCATCCCATTTATTGATTCTTGCTTTTTTTTCTTGCACTTTAGTAGTCTTGTTAAGGAAGTCAGGGCCCAATCCGACGTGATGAAGATTTGGGCCCAGTTTTTCCTCAATCAGGTGCAGAGTCTCTGGTCTGATTCTTAGGCCCTTGATCCACTTTGAGTTGAATTTTGTGTATGGTGAGAGATAGGGGTTTAGTTTCATTGTGCTGCATATGGATTTCCAGTTTTCCCAGCACCATTTGTCGAAGAGACTATCTTTTCTCCGGTGTATGTTTTTGGCACCTTTGTCTAGTGTGAGATAGCTGTATTTATGTGGGTTTGTCTCTGTGTCTTCTATTCTATACCATTGATCTACATGTCTATTTTGGTGCCAATATCATGCTGTTTTTATTATTATAGCTTTGTAATATAGTTTAAGGTCTGGTATTATGATGCCTCGTGCTTCAGTCTTCTTGCTGAGGATTGCTTTGGCTCTTTTGAGTCTCTTATTTTTCCCAGTGAATTTCATGATTGCGTTTTCTATTTCTATAAGGAATGATGTTGGGATTTTAATTGGAATCACATTGAATTTGTATAGGGCTTTGGGTCGTATGGCCATTGAGACGATATTGATTCTACCTATCCAAGAACATGGGAGATCTTTCCATCTTCTCAGATCTTCTTCCGTTTCTTTCTTTAGTGTTCTGTAGTTTTCAGTGTAAAGGTCTTTCACCTCTTTTGTTAAATTGATTTCCAATATTTCATTTTTTTTGAGGCTACTGTGAATGTGGGGTAGTTTTTCTAATTTCTCTTTCAGAGGATTCATGGCTGATGTATAGAAATGCATTTGATTTATGGTTATTGATTTTATATCCTGGTACTTTGCTGAATTAATTTATTCTAGAAATTTTCTGGTGGAATTCTTTGGATCCTCTAAGTACAGAATCATGTTGTCAGCAAATTATGATAGTTTAAATTCTTTTCCTATTCTTATCCTTTTAATTTCTTTTGTCTATCTAATTGCTCTGGCTAGAGTTTTAAGGACTGTGTTGAATAGAAGTGGTGAAAGAGGGCATCCCTGTCTTGTTCCTATTATAAAATTGTAATTTTAAGTTATATGGTTAGAAGAAGGAAGATAACACAGTTATTAAATGCATGGACTTTCGGGGTTAAATAGAACTGTGCCACTTAAGATCTTGTTCAACCTTTAATCTTGCTGAGGAATTTTTTTCTTTTTTATTTTTTTAATGTTCTCATTTTTTCCATTTTTTTAATTGGTGTATTGTAGTTGTACATGATGGTGGGAAGGCATTGTTAAATATTCATACATGCACACAATATAACAATATAATTTGGCCAGTATCACTCCCCAGTATTCCCCCCTTCCCCTAGTCCCTTTCCTTTACTCTGCTGATCTCCTTTTGATTTTCATTTTATTTGATTATTATACAGTATTTTTAGTCAATTCTCATATATTTGTGTATCATACTAGTTTAAAATGTTTTGCTTTTTATATTTTTTATGGAATAAATATCTAGACATATAACCATATGGTTATATTCTTATCTGTTAATACTTACTAGGATATACACTCTTTGTTTTTTTATTTTTTTTATTTTTAAAATTTTTTACCAATAGCATCATCATGTTACTGGAATGTGTGTGTGTGTGTGTGTGTGTGTACATTTATATGTATATAATGGTAATTTTTAATTTTACTTGTCAGTGGGTTGACTCTGGACCTCATCATTGGAATCAGTACTATAGTGTTCATTTTAACAAATTGAATGCTGGCTTTTATAACCACATAGATTTAGAGATGAGCAAACTTTTTCTGAGGAAGGCCAGAAAGTAGATATTCAAGTCTTTGCTGGGTAGGCAGTCTCTGTCAGTGGAATCCAAAAGCAGCCATAAACACTTGTGAATAAATGGATGTGGCTCTATTTTGATAAACCTTTCTTTACAAAAACTGGAGGCAGACTGGATTTGGACCATTGGCTGTAGTTTGCCTGTCTCTGGATATAGGTCAGAATCAAACTAGACTAACAGGAAATTAAAAATCTTGTGGGTGGGGAGGGTAAATAGAGTGAAAATAATTAAGAAAGAAAGGAAATAATATAGGATACTTCTATTTTCATTTAGATAATAATGATTATTGTTTTTTTGGTACTGGAGATTGAACTCAGGGGCACTAGACCACTGAGCCACATCCCCAGCCCTATTTTGTGTTTTATGTAGAGACCGGGTCTCACTGAGTTGCTTAGCGCCTCGCCGTTGCTGAGGCTGGCTTTGAACTCACGATTCTCCTGTCTCAGCCTCCCAAAGTGCTGGGATTACAGGCTTGCACCACTGTGCCCTGCTAATGATTAATATTTTAAGAAATATTTACAGTATGTCTAAGGTTGGCTGTATTGACTTTTTACATGCTGTTAACCTTCAACCAGTATAGCTAATTAGCACTACATATCTATAGTGATATACTTCCAAAATTGAATTTTAAGTCAATCTTAGATTTTCAACTATTCAAATAGGTGCTATACAATTGAATGTTTACATCCAAAGTTTTAAGCAATTTTGCTGACTGAGAATCACATCAAACTTTGATAAAAATCTAACACTGTTTGAACCTAGTTTTACATATGAGGAAATCAAGTCTTAAAATATTAATTAACTTATGCAAGATTACAGAGCTAATTTGTGAAATTGCTGGAATTAGACCCTAACTCCAGCACTAAATGAATATGTGAATGAATAATTCCAGATCCTGATATCTTTATTCTGGATTACAATGCAGATGATAACAATTGTTAGTTAATAGCAGAACAAGTACTGTTTGTCCTTCATATTCTCATTACTGGTTTTAACTTCTTTTGTTTGTTAACACTGTACTTTTCTCCCCCACCCCACTCCCTTTTTCTCTCTTTTTTAACAAAGCAGTGTTTTTAGTGTCATAAATCTTTTCTTGTCTTTTCTCAGGAACCAGAAATGGAACTGTTAAAATTTTTCAGGCCAGAAAACACTACAGTTTCTTCAAGACCATCAGTAGACCAGCTTTCTAATCTCATTAAAACAAGTCTTCACTACCCAGAATCATTTAATCATCCATTTCATCAAAAAAGGTTTGAGGCTCATTTTGTTAAACTGTTCCTATAATACACACCTGCGCGCACACAGAACTGTACAGTTTGTGTACTTATTATTTACTTATTTATTTAGGCAATGACATTAACCCAAATACCTAAGAAATTTATAATAATAATGAGACCATAGAAATTACTTGTAAGTAATTTACCCTTTACCACAATTACTATATATGTTGCAGTTGTGCATGGACATTGCCAGGCCATTTCTGAGTTGCTAGAAGTTTCCTTTTGAGAAACAAGGAGAAAAAATAACATTTTTTAATTGTTTCAGTTGCATGTTAAACTTACAACATGACTCTAGTGTGAACTCCTCTTAACAGTTCAAATTTATATGGTATCTTTCCTGAAGATTTATTAAGTGCTGAATTTCATGGTGCATGATGTATTTGTAATTTTGGTAAATAGCTTGAATATACAAAGTTCTAAAAATAAAATGTGTTAAATATGGTGACACTTCAGAAGGTTTCCAATTTGCAAATATAAGATGGGGGAAAGGCTTATTTGAATGAGCTTGTACATGGTGATTAAAGGTATGAGTTTTGGTGGAGTCACACTGGATAGAGCTGGGGATGAGATAAGGCAAAACTAAAATGAACAATGATACCTGAGAGATGAGCTTAGGAAAAGGGAGCCCACAAAGAAGACTGACTGACATGGAGTAATTAAGGTATTAGGAAGAAAGGACCAACAAGAAGAAAATGGAATTTCAAAGGTCAAGTGGGAACTGTTCAAGATAGGGAAGTGGTGAACAGTTAAAAATAGTCTGGAAAGATCAAATAATAAATGGACCAAACTGTTCACTGGGCCTGACAATAAGGATGTCATTTATAACTTTTGAGAAGATTGTCACTATCCAGTGGGGTAGAAACATGGTAGTAGTAGTAAGTAGAGTGTTGACCACTCTTTCAAGTAGTCGAGGATGTCCTTGAATGGGGATCAGGGAATATCTGCTAGTAACTGTTTTTGTACTAGCTAAGATCTGGGTGTTTATAGTCTTGGAAAAAATGAGGTGATACAAGGGAAAAAATGAGGTGATACAAGGAGAGTACCAGAATTCTTAATACCTAGAAAGATATATACACTGAAAAGTGACAGGATTAGCTTTGGACTAAAAACAAATTTTTTTGACTAAAATTTATATCAAAACAGGGAAAGAAGAAAGCAGGAAGAAATCTTAACAAATCTATGCTTTGTGGAGCACTTCCATCTTAGGTAGTATTTTATAGGAGCAAGGTTAACTACTTAGAGTAATCTGAGATAAGGGAGTCAAGGTGGCTGAGGACACACTGAAGTTCTGGGCAAAATTAAGACCTTGACAGATGTTTGAGATAAAAAATATAAATTAACTTTAATGGTTCAGACCCCCCCCCCCGCATGTTTTTCGAACTTTGTTATATATGCAGTATTACACAGAGTATATTCATTTTATGTCCAGCTTCTTTTATTTAATATGTCAGTAAGAGTCAACCACTGCTGAAACTGTGGAATTAACTTTTATTTCTATATGAATAAGTTTGAATGTAGCAGAATTCATCTATTTACCTTACTTTTGATGGACTTTTGGAATATTTTCAGATTTGAAGTGCTTTGATTTCTGCCACTGTGAATATTCTTATGTACCTATCCTGGTTCATGTGTGTTTTCCTCCCCCCTCCCCCACCTTTTAGATTTACCTAAGGACTTTTCCAAACTGATTTTACCAATTTGTATGTCCCACTAGCATACTAGCATACTAGCATACTAGCTCCTTCTATTCCACACCTCTATCTATACTTGTTGGATTTTTAAAAAATTAACCATTTAAGTTAATTTAAAAATAATTTTGATCTTAAGTCTTTGTTGAGATGTTAATTTTCAAAACTCAGTTTCTATGCCTTTGTCTGAAACAGATGTACCACTGGGATCACCTAGGGAAATTTAAGAAATCCAGAAGCTTAATGCTTCAGTGCCATCGCAGAGATTCCAGTTTGATTGGCCCAGGTTAGATGCTGGGCATCTGGATTTTTTAAAGTGCTCCAGGTGATTCTAATATGTGGCCAAAGCTGAGGGGGTGGGAGGGCTTTCATATTCTTATTAAATCTACCTTGCCTTCACATAGCTCGATGCACAGTTTTTATTCCATGATTTTTTTTTTTTTGTACTGGGGATTGAACCCAGGGGTGCTTAAACCACCGAGCCATATCCTCAGCCCTATTTTGTATTTTATTGAGAGGGTCTCACTGAGTTGCTTTGCACCTTGCTTTTGCTGAGGTTGGCTTTGGACTCCATAAGATTTTCCTGCCTCAGTCTCCCGAGCTGCTGGGATTACAGGTGTGAGCCACTGAATTCAGCTGATATTTTTGTTGTTGTTTTTAGTACTGGAGATTGAACCCAGGGGCACTCTGCCACTAAGCTACATCCACAGAGTCTCACTAAGTTGCTTAGGGCCTCTTTAAATTGCTGAGATTGGCTTTCAATTTGTGATTTTCCTGCCTCATCTTCATGAGTCACTGGGATTACAGATGTGTGCCACCACACCCAGCATGATATTCCATTTTAATCCTGTTTTTCTTTATCTGTATTTATTAAGCTTGTTTTACTTCATGTACTTCCTAAATATCTTAGATTCCATTATACTTTTTCTCAACCTTAGTGGTTAAAATCTGGGCTGTGCTTTAAAGGCTAGGATATTTAGGAATTCTTCACGTCATCTATTGGGATTAGAAGACACCATACGATCTAGGCAGTATAGGGAAGTATATGAAGCAGGACAGGACTAATCAAACCAGAGGAGTGGTTAAATGAAGTATCACAGAATTAAAACTGTGCATGGAAATATGTAAGAATAGTGCAGGCAGGCTCAAGGATAAAACAAAGATTAAATGTGGCAGTTTTTCCAACCTTGGCTGTACATTAGAATCACTTGAGAATTTTAGAAACTCCCAAAATTCATGGTAATTAAATCAGAATCTCTAAGAGTAGGAACCAGGCATCTATATTTTCTTGTTTTGTTTTGGATTCTATTGGGGATTGAACCCAAATTTCAGGCATTTGTATTTTTAACATGTCCTCAGGTAATACCAGTGTGCATCTCTGTTAGTCACTGTTACTGCAGTAATGCTTCCTAATAAGCCACTCCAGAATGCAATATCTTACAGTAAGGCATCAGTTTTTATGCTCATGTTTCTGTAGGATGACCACAATTTGAAGTTTGTTTCAGTCTGTGGGTTGGTTGGATTTGGCACCTGAGGAAAGTTGTGTTTATGTCTATGCCACATACATTTGGCGCTTAACTCAGAGGAGCAGCAGACACCCTCTTCTCATTGCATATTTCTAGAGTACAAAAAGTGAATCAAATTACAGGTGCACATTTAAGGCTTCTGCTTGCATCAAAGACATTAAAATTCAATAGGCAAAATAGCCTCACCTCCATAGACAACAAAGATAATACATAATCCCACAGGGAAAGTAAAGAGAATAAATAACTGCTGAACAATTATCATAGTAACCAAAGTTAGGAACAATTGAAGTAGCGGCCTGAGTGATTAGGCATCCTTGTGAAACTAGAGATAGTAATTGAGAGAGCAAGAGAGCGATGGGAAATAGTGGTCAGAGAGTGGGTGACCGAGAATTATTTCAGAGGTAGCTTTTTTGAGTGATTAAAAAAAGTTCATGATGTGATCATGAATGTTGGGTGGCTGAGTGTTGAATAGTACTGAAGATCATGTAGATCACAAGTTAGGGATTTGAGAAAGTGTTGAATGAGAGTCATCTACCTAGACAGTGAAATTGTCCAAAATGACAAGATTTGAGATTGAAAAGGAGAAAGCAAACACATGGCAAAGCTTTTTAAATGAAGCCAGTAGGTGAAGTGGAAGGGGAGAACTACGGCAGTGTCCTTACTTAGGTGCTGTGTTGTGTATCTGCTTGGTGGATAGAGCAGGTGCATTTGTGTATGTTTCACTCCACACATGCCTCATCTGTACCCCAAATATTTCAAAATATCCATTCCTTTCTATTTTCTCAAAGAATCCCTGCTATACTGAGTTACTATCACTGGTGTGAGTTTGTCAGTACAGGGACAGAAGAAAATATGAAAGCTGTGGCATAGCTTATGACAAAAGAATGAAGGTTTCCTTACAGGAAAGGTAGGAGGAGAAAATCATCAAGAATTGGTATCGAGAACTACATCAGTAACCCCGAGATGTGGAAGATGTTGGGAAAATATAGCATCCAGCCAGGTGTGATGCCACACCAAATACCAAATACCTATAAGCCCAGCTATTTGGAAAACTGAGGCAGAATTCCATTCAAACTGATTGCAGATTAAAGGTCAGCCAGGGCTACTTCACAAAACCCTGTCTCAAAATATAAAATAAAAGAACTGGGATGTAGCTCACTGGTAGACCACCTCTGGGCTCAATCCCTATACCACAAAAGAAAAGAAATGCAGGATGTATTACTATAAGGAAGGGCTATCCAGAAAGTTGTATACTTAGCCAACTTTTAGCTAACTTTGAGATGAAGTTAGATGTAGAAATATAGAAGAGGTTGAGAATATAGGGATATGGGGATTCCAGAAAAGAAAAGTAGGAATGTGGGAGGGAATGAGGCAGTAGGAGGCTTGGTCATGGCAGTAGAACATTGAGCAGTAGAGGAATGAGAATATAAGAGAGCATGGGTGAGCAGAGATAACAAAGAAGTGAATCACGCTGGGTTAAATGCCATAAGCTTTTCAAAATTGTAAGTCATATTGGATGATGTTTATGAAGGTTTAGAAAGTGTACTGGTCATTCTCAGTACTTAAAGTGTTTTATTTTACCCAGTTACCCCACCACACACACAAAAAAAAAACCCCAGAAGTGGTAGGTTTTATTATTATTCCCTGTTTACAGTTGAGCAAAGTAAGATACAAGGTTGCTGTTGAGCTAATATTTGAACTCTAGTAAACTGAATCTAGAGCTCAGGCCTTTAATAATAATCAAATAATTAGATGCAGAGTTTGTGGAATCGTTGTCAGCAGTTTGGTTTATGGGCACTGTTTGTGGCTCATCAGGTTCACAGTTCAGAAAGACTGTTGTATAAAGCAGTGGTTTTCAAAATGTAGTTCCAGACCAACAGCAGCAGCATCTGGGAATTTTGGGGACCACTCCCCAGACATACTGAATCAGAAAACTCTAGGAGTGGAACTTACCAGTCCTTTTTGAAATGTGCCCTCCAGGTGATATTTGTGCATACTCAAGTGTGAGAAACACTGATTTGGAAAGATTGAATTGCATCAGCGTATAATCCCAGCTGTAGTAGGTCTCAATGTAGTGAGACCCTGTCTCATCATAAAATAAATAGAGGCAGAGATATAGCTCAGTGGTAGAGCACTTTGTTGTCATTTGCAAGGCCCTGGGTTTGATCCCCAGAACTGCAAACAAAAGGCTCCTGCATACATCAAAACACATGGTAACTTGAACTTGTAAGGAAAATGAGAGTGAATTAATTAAGTTTCCAGAAATGCCTGGGAGAGAGACTTGACAGGAATTTGTGAAGAATATTGGAAATGGGGGCTAGTGAGGCAGTAGGAGGAGTCACTACAGTGCCTGAGTTTTGTTGAGATAAATGTGGGTGCTCTTTATTGAGGTAGTAAATGGAGAAGAAGGAGAAATGAAGAGACTAGGAAATATCTAAATGTTCACAATCCTTCTTCTAGTAGCATTTAAATAAGGCATAAAGCATTTGACATTTTTGAGGATCAAATGGGAACAGAATAGCATAAATTCCTAGGTTTTTGCTTTGGTCTACATTATGCAGTTGAGGTTTAACTTAATGAGATGCTATAGACTGGAAACCCTCCCTCATCAGTCTTTGTTGCCCTCCCTGCCATGTGAGAAGTTTGTGCGGGAGGTTAGGGCATAGCACCAGTACAACCTAGGGTAGTTTTTTGTTTAGGGAAATCTGTATTATTTACCATATTATTTAGAAAGTATATATTTTGATACTTAGTATTGAGGCATTGTATTAATATATTTTTATTTACAAAGTAAGTTATCTTGAATCATTTTGTAACTTGATTTTAAACTTACTTGAATATATTTTTAAAGGGTATGTGTTCTGTTAAGATTCAAGTGTGTGAGCTGTGTTGGTTTTGTTTTGTGGTGCTAGGAATTGAATCCAAGTCCATGCTAGTACTCTAGCCTGAGTTATTTCCCCAGCCCTATTAGATATTCATAAGTGTTATTTTTAAGAAAGCTGTTATTAAGAAAAAATACACATCTTACCTTTTTTTGTTTATTTTTCTTCCATAGTCTTTGTTTAGTACCAGTCACCCTTTTACTTTCTAACTGTTCTAAGGCCGATGTAGATGTGATTGTTGATCTTCGACATAAAACAACAAGGTAAAGATTTATTTAGTGAGAGTTTATTTTGTAACTTAGGATTTAATGTAATTTTAGAGCACTTTATTGTTTTGAAATTATTCAGATAATTGCCTTAACATTTATAGAGAAAGTTATTCAAGCATGCCCTGATTTTTGGTGTGGTATTACTGAAGAGTTTCAGAGGCATTAAAGTTTTTTCTCTGTAATTATAAAATAATACCTTAAAAAAATGTCCAAGTCCATACTGCCATTTCTGATATTCCTAAAGCCAGACACTCTTTAGAATGCAGAAATTCTTGGATTCTTGGGAAAATAATTTGAAGCATATATTACATATTATTGGGTAACACCCCAAATATAATCTGTGACAGCTATCTCAAATCCAGGCACATCATGTGTGTGATTATGTATATCATAAACTAACTAACTAATGCCCCATTGGTGGATGTTGGGTTAACCCAAGGGGTTAAAAAGCTCAAATTTCCAATCAGATTCCATCATTTACTGGCTGCTTTTGTGGGCATTAAATGAGATAATCTTCTCTTAGTATTGTGCCTAGAAAATAGTAACTGTTAATACATGGTAAGCATTATAGTAATATATTGTTACTATTAATAAACTGTTGCCTTCATGAAATAATTTCTAGAAATAAAAGTATTAGATGAAAGACATTATAGCAGTGGGACTTTGGGGGAAAATTTTAAGAAAAAAACCTGCACTTACCATTTTCCTCCTCCTTTAGTCCAGAAGCATTGGAAATCCATGGATCATTCACGTGGCTTGGACAGACACAATATAAACTTCAGCTTAAAAGCCAGGAAATTCACAGTTTGCAGCTGAAAGCTTGCTTTGTTCATACAGGTGTTTATAACCTTGGAACTCCTAGGGTATTTGCCAAGTTATCGGACCAAGTTACAGTGTTTGAAACAAGCCAACAGAACTCCATGCCTGCCCTGATCATCATCAATAATGTGTGACAACTTGCAAATTTATACTGAAATCCACAAGCATCAGTTTAATTTTGCTGGATGGTTTTTACAGCAGTATTTGAAATACCTAACGTGTTTGGAGGTTGGTGTCTGATTGCTGCAAAATACTTCGACCTGTCACTTTGTTGATGATGCAAAGCACGTTGGACTGAGAATACTTAAATTCTTTTTTCCCTTTAAACCTGGTAATAATTTACATGCTCATAATACAGAATTTCAACATATCCGTGCACCTTATTATGCCCCGTCTTAAAAAACAAATGTCTAAGTCTGCTGTTACAACTTGTCAGTGGTATGAATATTAGGAGATGATTTTGAGGAGGGAAAGGCCTTGTTGGCAATACTCCTGTTAAGCCATTAGTCTATAAATTCCAGCTTTACTGTGAAGTTCTATAGAGTGTTAAATACAGTTTTTCCTGTCTTGCTTCACACAGCTCTCCAAAATCAGTTTTGAACTTTGGTTATAGAGTCTTCATATTTCAGTATCTGGTGGTCCCTATGGCTTATACATAACTTTGTAAAGAGAAAAACAATTTTTTTCCTGATGATTTGAAAAATAGTTTTGAAAGGAGTTTGACTTTTTTTCCTCATTCATCTCAGTATAGAGTGCACTATTTCACAATATGAGATTTTTGTCATTAAAATCATTTTATTATATTACTTTAACAATTGAGTTGATCTGTTTAAATATAAATCTACTCAAATTAATTAAAATAAGCTTTTCAAAAATGTATTATATTTATAACAAATGTACTGTAAATAGAATAAAGACATGCTATTCACTGTATAGATTTATTAGATGCCTTTTTTAAAATCTGGTTTTCTGAAGACCTAATATATTCTTTATTTAAAATAAATGCCAACCATATACAGCAGGTACCAGCTCAATTTTCTGTGAAAGCTTTATTGTCATTGTTTCTGAAAGTGAAATATGGTCTTTGTTCTTAAATTTCTTAAAAGTCCTTGATGGCCTTATCATACAAGAGCAAATGAATGTTGTCTTTAAATGTGTCGTGTCTGATGCCTATTTACAAATTTGAATATTTCACTTTATCTAGTGGAAAGGAAGGTCAAAGCTTATTGAACCTATTGTAAATAACTACCTTGTTGACTTATGCTGGTTGTGACAGACTAGACAATGTTGTCTGCTGAGGAGAAGTAAAAAGAAAAGAAAACCTTTTCCTGAAGTGTTGCTATTATAATCAGTCATTAATGGATCAAAATTCAGGAGAGGAAATGCCAAAGAAGTGAGGCCAGCATAGTTGGGACTGCTTTGGGAGTTTTTATCATTCAGGAAGCAGCAGCCTAGAGTAGAGATACAGTCATACATTTCACATATTTTCAAGATAAGAAATATATATGTCAGGAGAAATAATGTAAATTGAAAAAGGGAAAAAGAATAGAAAATAGGGAAAAAGCTAGGAGCATACTGGACTCAGTAAAGTCTTGTAATGTTTGAGTATCTAGAAACAAAAGAGAGTATAGGGCAGCAGCAGTATTGAGACAATCTCTGATAATTTTCTGAAATGGACATCAGGTTGCAGGTTCAAGATGTTCAGTAAATCCCAAGCAACATAAACTTAAAGCAAACCTATAATCAGATGCATCCGAGTAAAACTGCTGGAAATGAAAGACCAAGGCAGAAATAATCTTGAATCTAGAAGATAAAGTACACTTCTTTTTCCTTCCCCAGCCCCCAAACTGGGGATTGAACTCAGAGCCTTGCACATGTCATGTTTCACATGCCAAGTAAACACTCTACCACTGAGCTACATCCACAGAACTTACTCCCCCACCACCACCACACACACAACTTTCTAAATTTTATTTTGTAACAGGGTCTTGCTAAATTTCATAGGCTAGCCTCAAATTTGTAATCCTGTTTCGGCCTCCCAGGTAGTTGGGATTACAGTTGTGTGCTGCCACTGTGCCTGGTTTATTTGTTTATTTTTGTTTTTTTTTTTTTTTTTTTTTTTGTGGGGGTGGTGGATATCACCCTTGGCTCACATTTGGCGAGTATCCTACCACTGGGCTACAACTCCAGCCCCTGTTTAATTAACAGCAGCAATAATTAAATTGATAGATGACTTAACAAAAATGATGGAAGCCAGAAGATAGTGGAATATTTTCAAAGGGTTGAAAGGAAATAACTACTAAGACAATTCTACACAGTGAGATTACCCTTCAAGAATGGGAGTGAAAAAGAAGAATGAGAGTAAAACATTTTCAGACAAAGAATAATAAAAAAAAAAAAAAAAAACAGCATTCACTTCCAGTGGCCCTAGGATAATGGCAGCTGTCCAAATCTAAATCTTTCCTATTCATTCTACAAATGATTATATAAATAATAAGTGCAAATGAAACCAGGCATAATTCATCCTTTTGGCATAACTAGAAAGAGAATACTAGAAACTTCAAATTTTCCTTAAGTGAAAATTAGGGAAAAATTGCAAGAAGCTGTCAAGTTTCTACTGTAAGCCTTTGTGGAGAGTAGAGGCAGGGAAGGCAGGAATCCAAAAAGTTTGTGCAGAAAAGAGAGACGAACAGAGGGCAGAAGTGTAAGCTGAAATCACTCTAGAGAAAGCCTACTGTTGTATTTTGGGGTTTGGACAATATGAGAATACAGGAGGAAAAAATACAGCGACCGCATTCCTTTCTGAAATTTTGGAAGGTTTCTCTGAAACCTAACAAGTCCCAAAACCAACTGGTCCACTAGAGGGCACTAGGAATGCAATTTAGCATTGACTCTGTAATTACCATCTGCCTTCAAAATTAGTATGTGACATTTCATAGTTGGAAGTTAGAGAAAAATGTGGCTAGTTTTTGTTTTCGAATGACATTTTGGCGGGGGCCAGTTTCCCCTAACAAGTAATTGGAATATTCTCACAGAGATTCTCATAGTTATTTTACATCACTCCTGTTAGACTCCTGGACCAAGCATATCACGTCCCTTATTTTACTCTGTAAAGTACCAGTGATCCATTCTGTGTTTAACAAAATCTTTAAAGTTTGCTGCATGAAAGCACAGCACAAACCTTCTGAAAGTCCTTGGGTGACCTTTATTATTAGTCATTTTGACCTTTATCATTATCATTTCTTACCTTTTTTCTCAGTCCCTCTCATGATCTGATTCCTGCACCTCACTCTCTCCCTCTTGATCTGCTTTCTGAAACAAAATTCATATCTTAATATAATGTAACACAGGTCTCTACAGGATACATACAGCAGGGAAAAAATTTTTCTATTCTTTTGCTTCTTCCCTCCCCGGTATGCTCATCCAAACTCACTAGGCCCTTTCATGAAATATTGAGTACCATAACTCTTTTGACCAGTATCTTCCAGTCTATTTAAATTTTAAAAAAGGTCTTGATTTCAACACTTAAACTTTTCAAGCAGTTAAATAACTAGCATTCTGAAATTTTTAAAATTTTTTCTCTACTGAGGGGAAGAAGGTGGCCAGCTTCTCCCTTTTTCCATTGTGTTTCTCCTTCCTGTCTGAATATACCTGGCTACTTCTGATTCTTCCAGAATTTTGGAGAAATGACTAGGAGAAGCAAAGGTGGAGGAGGATCTTACCTCACTGGTACTATGATGAACCAGCATTGATGACCTCCTAGCACTCTGGTCTTTTTTTTCCCTCCCTCCTCTCCACATTTTTTTTTTATTGGTGCATTATAATTGTGTATAATGATGGGGTTTTTGTTACATATTCATAACTGTACAAAATATAACTATATGGCTAGTATCATTCCCTAACACTTCCTCCCTTCTTCCCCTCTTCCCACTTCCTGGTCCCTTTCCTCTATTGATCTCCCTTTGATTTTCATGAGATCTCCTGCTCCTCCACCTTTTTTCCCCTTCCTCTCTAGTTCCCACATATGAGAGAAAATGTACAATACTTGACCTTCTGAGTTTGGCTTATTTTGCTTAACATAATACTTTCAAGTTCCATCCATTTTCCTGCAGATGTTATAATTTCGTTTTTCTTTTGGCTGAAATAAAACTTCATTGTGTATATATATACCACATTTTATTTATTCATTCATCTGTTGATGAACACTCAAGCTGGTTCCATAGTTTGGCTATTGTGAATTGTGCTGCTATAAACATGGGTATATATGTATCACTGTAATATGACTTACTGCAGAGCAGTATAACTGGGTCATATGCCGGTTCCATGCCTAGTCTTTTGAGGAACATCTATACTGATTTTCATAGTGGTTGTACTAATTTACTCACCAACAGTGAGCATTGTGGTCTTGACAATTGTTTAAAGCTGATTCTCAGGGAATGTTTTCTGTGTTCTTGGGAGACCCCTGTCACTGGAGATCTCTCATCTGAAGTTCACCAAGTGTAGGCAGTATTTCCTTGCTTGCATGGCTGTTTATGGCTCTCTCTCTCTCACTTAGACTCCCAGTTTCCTTTTAAATCCAACTGCAGGGTGGATTTCTCTTGTGGCCCACATCAGTACATAGTCCCAACAAACTACAAATGCAGACTATTCCCAATGTACCCACTTCTCTTTGTTTAGAGCAACTAGCCAGTTTCTTGAGGTTTTTCCAGCGGTGTGCCTGGCACTTAACACTGTTCTCTACAGTCTCCATGGGATCCAGGTCAAACTGTTGGTAAAGTCCCTTTGAAGTCCTCTAGGCCTCTGAACTTCATCCTTTTTATACCCTTGAGGTGAATGTTGAGTCAAGTGGATGCTGGATGCTGACTCTGCAATTTCTTCATCAGGGGTATAGTATATCACTTTGGAATATGGGAGTACTTTCGGTCTTTTATTTTCTTGGACTTTGGGATATTAGTGAAAATGAAGACAGAAGGAGTCCAATTTTAACCATCCATTTATTTTACAAAACAGTTAAGGTTTGTGTCATTATTACTGCATTTTGGCCATTTCTAAAAAGTAATAAAACCAACTGACCTATTGAGGACTTTGTTGGGTGGCTTGCAATGTAGATTTCATTAGTATACTGGTTATATTTTTATTTCTCACTTTTTTTCAGGTCTGTCTCACCTTGTTCCTGTGATCTTAGATCTGTCTTGTGTTCTTGTTACATAGATGGGATTGTTTCACTAAATTTTTAAAAGTTTTATGGATGTATCTTCTGTTATATTCCCTCTGCTCTATGATGTCATTCAGATAATATCAGGAATGCCAAAGAAAAATGAAATGGAAATGAATATTTCAAAAAGAGAACAACGTGACCATGGGTTTTATACATGCACACACAAGTAATTTTAACTTTTGCTGTTTTGCAATCAAGGTTAACAGCTGTAGAAGTTACTGCTGAATATTTGCCTTCACCCAAGCTCACTGCAAGACTTTTTCCTTAGAAAAATGGCTGGTCAGTACAATTTCTTGTCCAGCCTACCTTCTCTGTTTTTCTTTTGATGCAAACTCCAACAAGGGACACTTTTCATCTTGGTTTTCATGATAGGAATGAAAAGGGAGGAATGTGGCCTTTTGATTTTTCTCCAACACCTCTTTTTAAAATGTGTTCATTTACTACAGTGCTGGGCATTGAACCCAGGATGTTTGCCAGGCAAGCACTTTGTCACTGAGCTCCCTCCAACATCTCTGATGTTCTCAGTTTCCTTTGTAAACTCGGTTTTCTTTAATGACTCATGAATAGGTCTGATTATTTGGGTACAACATGAGGTTCCCACTTGGGAAAAAAAATAAAGGAAGACTAGTTTTTTTTTTTAAGTTATACTACTTGATATTGAGCATTGAACTCAGGGCCTTGCTCATGCTCGGCTAAAGCTCTACCACTGAGATACATCCACAGCCCAGCCCTTTTTGTTTTCTTGAAACAGAATCTTGCTATACTAACCAAAGCTGGTCTTAAATATGTAATCCTCCTGCCTCAGCCTTCCAAGTAGCTGGGATACAGTTGTGCACCACAGAGCCTGCTCCTATTCCTTTATTCCCTTTTTATTTATATCCTTTCATGGACTCTTGAATTAGAAAAGTCCTTTCATGGACTCTTAGAAAATCACAGGGAAAGTGCCTTTTCTCCTGAATTTTTAGGATATATAATTAAATGCTTAAGAATTAATTGAGAGGGCTGGGGCTGTAGCTCAGCGGTAGAGCGCTTGCCTTGCATGCGTGAGGCCCTGAGTTCGATCCTCAGCACCACATACAGAGCAATAAAGACATTGTGTCCATCTACAACTAAAAAAAATATTTTTAAAAAAATTGAGAAGAAAAGAATTGAGCTTTAGGACTAGTTGAATATCTAAAGAAAACAAAGAAATGGCAATAAGGTTCTAGAGTAACAAGATAAACTTTTAAAATAGTCTTGTGTAATAAATGAAAGTTAACCCTAATGTTATTATTTAGAAAGATACTCTTATTATGAAAACAGAATTGTAGCCTCAAGGAAGTTAATTAACATCTAGGAAATGTCTCTTAGTCTAACATGAATTGCCGTTTGGGAAGATTTAAAACTCTTAAGTTTAATGTTTGAAAAATTGAGACTGCCTAGCAGCTAAATTTTTATGCTGCATATTTCACATTGATGTATCAAGTCAATTGAAATGGATAACTACAACTCTGATTTTCAAAATAATTATTGCCAGTGTAATAATGTCATATAATTAATATCATGCTGTGGTCTTATACATAGGAATTTGGAAGTAGATGTTTTATACATTCATTTACCTATTATAATTATTTTAAATGTAAGTTTAGATCTACAATATAGGCTGTTAGAATTGGATAACATGCATACCACACATCTGCCAGTTATAATTATTTTTAAACATAAGCTTAGATCCACCATGTTGAACAAGATTACCAATCACAGATACCCTGCCAAGATACCCCTCTCCCTCCCTCCTGTCCTCCCTGCCCAGCTTTAGTTCTGGGTATCACCACTTATAGGTCCTATACACATTTGGATTTTCCATTTCTGACCTACCCTGTCCTCCTCAAGCCCTGTTATTCCGATCAACTTCTCTATCTCAGTACCTGGTGCTACCATTCAGCCTTTCACCAACGCCAGAGTACTGGTTCATTCTCTTCATCTAATTAACCATCATATCCTATTGATACTACCTCCTCCTGTCTCCTAAATTTATCAACTTTTCACCTTTTCAATTGCTACTGTAAGAATGCAGGTTTCTGTGATCACCAATCAGGCTTACTATGAATATTACCTAATGGGGACACGCTTTCAGGATACTTCATCTCCAATCTAGTTTCCAAATTACAACCAGCTATCCTTCCAAAGGGCAAATCTGATCAAGTTAATTTCCTGGTTTGAACTCTCTTAAAGGAAAATCCAAACTCCTACCAGATGGATTTAGCTTAAATTCATCTTTTCTCACAACTCAACCTAGTATTCAGTGCTTGGGCTTTTAAAAATATCAGCTTCTTCAAAGCATCATGCTTTCTCTTAGTTCTGAGTCATTGTATAAACTTTTCCCTCTCCCTGGAATTTATCTTCCCTACACACCTCAAGCCAATCCTAGTTGCCTTTCAGGATTCCAGTTCCGCCTCTTCTTGAAGCCTCCCGAAATCCTCAGACATAGCTTCCCTAGCTCCAGGGTGTTGACTGCAACATCCTGTAATTCATGCCTGGCTGAGACTTACTGGCCCGCCCACAATTCCCACTGGCTTCTTTCCCTTGGTGGAAGAACCTCGTATATTTAGTTGGCGCATGGTTTGTTACAGTAAAGCTCTCTATTGAGATGTGGCCATGTGTCTAGATTCCAGCCTATGGCATATGATTGGAAGTGTAATGTGTGACTTCTGAAAAGTATCTTAAAAGGGAGAGCGTATGCTTGCTTTTTTTATTCTTGCTGTTGGCCAGAAGGCACAGTCTGGGATAGCTGAGAGCCATCTCTAGGTACAAAGAAGTCGGTTTGAGAATGGAGCAACAAGTTAGCAGAAACCCATAGTCCTAATGATTGTAAAGTCTACATAGTAGCCTGGGGCTATCTACCTGTTCTCTTGTCTAAAAAAAAGGGAACCCTAATCTTATTAAAGCCAGGGAGTACTTTTTGCTGAACATAACCTGACTAATAAAACTCTGTTGCCATTACCAGTTGTGTGTGTTTTTCCTTGTGGGTTAAGATCCTTGAAGACAGGTGTCGTATTCTTTTTTTTACCTTTGAATCTTTGCCTGGCCACAGAGTATATGTTCAAAAATATTTGTTCAATGAATAGATCAACCTGGTACATTTATGTAGACAAGCTGATTTGGTGTAACACATTTTATTATTTAGCACCCTCTCCGCTTTTTGCAGTGTTGGAGATGGAACCCAGGCCTTGCATATAGGCAAATGTGGTGTCACTGAGTTAAATCCCCAGTCCAACCCTCGGTTTTTTTTCTCTTTTAATTTTTTTTTTTAATATTTTTTAAGTTGTAGATGGACACAATGTCTTTATTTTATTGCCTTGTATGTGGTGCTGAGGATCGAACCCAGGGCCTCACGCATGCGAGGCAAGCGCTCTACCGCTGAGCTACAATCCCAGCCCTAATTTTTTATTGTATATATTTATTGGGTATAATGTAATATTTCAGTATATGAATACAATATGGAATGATCAAATTAGGCTAATTGACATTTCCACCACCTCAAAAGTTTGTCATTTCTTTTTTAAATGCTTTTATTAGTGCATTATAATTATACATAATAATGGGGTTCATTTTGACAAAGTCCTACATGCATGAAATTTAAGTTGCTCCATTTCATTCTCAAGTGTTTCCTTTTCCCCTTCCTTCCACTTGTACCGCCCGCCCCCCACACCAGTTCTTCTTCCTCTACTGTACTGGTCTTCTTTCTATTTATTCATTGTTTAATTGGTGTTTTATAGACATACATAAAGGTGGAATTCACTCTGGTATCATATCTGTACATAGTATAATTTTGTCAAATTCATTGTGCATGTTCCCCCTTTCCCTGTCCTCCCTCCCTCTCAATCTTCCTCTACTCCACTGATCTTCCCTCTGTTTTCCTGGGATCAACCCCTGCCCCCCGCCACCCTTCCCACCCACCCCCAGATACATACACCCCTACCCCCCTTAATTTGCTCCAGCTTCCACATATGATAGAAAACATTCTGAGTCTGGCTTATTTCAGTTAGCATGATGTTCTCTATTTCCATCCGTTTAACAGCAAATAACATCATTTTGTTCTTCACAGCTCAGTGGAACTCCACTGTGTATATGTACAACACTTTATCCATTCATACATTCATGGACATCTAGGCTGGTTGTATAACTTGGCTATTGAGAATTGTGCTGCTAAAACATTGGTATGTGTGTATCGCTGACTTTAGATCAATACCAATGATAAATACCAAGGAGTAGGATAGCTGGATCATTGTGATTGAGGACTCTCCATACTGCTTTCCAAAGTGGTTATACTAATTTACAGTCCCACTGACAAGGTTTGTTGTACCTTTCCCCCAGCATCCTAGCCAGGATTTATTATTACTTGTATTTTTGATGATTATCATTCTAACTGGAGTGAGATAGAATCTCAGTGTAGTTTTGATTTGTATTTCCCTGATTGTCAGAGATGTTGAATATTTTTTCATATATATGTCCAACTCCAATTTTTAATATAGCAGTTAATTTGGTTTAAGGGGAGAGCACTGTTATTGTAGTCAGTTAACCTCTGAATTTTTCATCTCCCAGCGTCAGCTTTTTTTTTTTTTTTTTAAGATTTTTTTTTTAGCTGTAGATGGACACAATGTCTTTATTTTATTGCTTTGTATGTGGTGCTGAGGATCGAACCCAGGGCCTCATGCATGCGAGGCAAGCGCTCTACTGCTGAGCTACAATCCCAGCCCCCGGCGTCAGCTTTTTAAAATCTAATATTTAACAGAGTTCCCCTCATCACATCCAAGGATACCCCACCATAAGTCCACCCTGGCTGTGCTTGTCTGGACAGCTGCTGCTCTGGCCATCAAGGCCACCTCTAGCCACTGGGCAGGTAACAGTTTGCTGCTGCAGCTTTTCCCATGATGGGCCAATCCAGCCCCTTTCATAAAGCCCAAAGCATAGTCCGTACTATTAGCTTCAGCAATAAACAAAAACTAAGTGAAGTCTTCCTCATTGTTGACAAAAATCACAAACTAGTCTGCTTTCATAATAAAATGAAATCATTTGGAATGGCAAAATTTTCAAATTTAAACAAAAGTTTAAAGTCCAGTTTTTATCTACCCATTTATCCCAATAATCTTTTATTGGTTGATTGTGGGGCAAAATAGAGTCCAACTGCAGTTTATAAAATACTTGTAAAATATTTTTATAATGGACCACAAGCCTGACCTTCATTGCAGAGGGAGACATTAGCTTTATTATTCTGGATAGGAAGCCACCAGCTCCCAGTTCCAGAAGACAGATCTCTTATTTTCTAAGGCTGTTCACTCACTGTACAAATATCCAGGAAAAGGATATTTTTGAAACAAAAAGATGAGTAATGCTTCCAGCTCACATGGCTGCAGAAATACGAGAGACCGTGGAGAATTGTCTCCCTACTGAAGGCTGCCCACCATTGTGTCCCTTAAGAACACCTTTGAACATTTAAGAAGCTGTCTTGATCCTGGTACGGTGTCACATTCCTATAAAACCTGTGACTCCAGAGGCTGAGGCAGATCAAGGCCAGCTTGGGCAACTTAGTGAGACCCCTTATCAAAATAAAAAAATAAAAAGGATTGGGGATGTAGCTCAATGGTAGAATGGCCTGTGGGTTCAATCCCCAGTACTGAGAAAAGAAGGAAGGAAGGAAGCAGGGAGGGAGGAAAAGAAAGAGGGAAAGGGAGCGGGGGAGGAGAAGGGAGGGAAGGAGAGGGAAGAAGCAGCTGTCTGACTAATGTTAGGCATAGCCAATTGTGGGGTTTGGTGGTGTGCGCTATTCCTGTAGACCCAGCAGCACTTGGGAGGCTAAGGCGGGAGAATCCCTTGAGTCCAGGAATTCAAGATCAACCTGGGCAATGTAGTGAAACTCTGTCTCAGAAACAATAACAAAAACACTTTTAGAATATACTCCTGGAAAATTACCCTGAGAATATAATCTTAAACAAAAAAGGAAGTGTTTCATCAAGAAATTGTTAGGATTGCTAGCCAAGGACCAAGGACTATGAGTAGCATTGGGAACCATATTTATGTCCTCTAGTCTAACATTATAAACTGAAAGTCTGCGCTGGGCATTTATTTGTTGGCGCAACACCACAATTGATGATAACCGGAAATTCTTTGCAGATAAAGAAAATCATTCTGTAATCTCTGTCCTCAAATGACCGAGAAAGCAATTCTGGGGTTCCAAATATTCACAGGAACTTTTCTATTTGGAGAAGCTGACACCTGTTTCACAGCTTGTTATTTCCTTTTTCTTACTTACCATTTTGGCTTTGCATGCATTCAAAATGTTCTATATTTAGAGTAAATTTTCCCATTTGAGACTGGATTATATTATTGAGGATTTTTAACTCTAGCCAAGTAAAGTAGCTTTACCTTCAGTACCTTATTTAGGGTAGGAATATCACAACACTCATTTTGTAGTTGTTTGTTTGTTGGCTTTTTTGTTGTTCTTGGTTCTTCTGTTGTTTTTAAATGGGTGCTAGGAATTGAACCCAGTGTCCTGTACATGCTAAGCACATATTCTGCCACTGAGGTACACCCTCAGACCATTTTGCAGAATTTTTCATTTTTTTTTTCTGGGATCGAATGATATAACATAGAAGGATACATTTTTAAAAAGACACAATTTCTGACCTGAATTAGAGAAATTAAGTTCTGAATTTTAGTCAATTTTTAGGTGATGGGAATTAAAATTATATATCCCTCCATTTGCCAATTAGAAAATGTCATATACAGGTATGTGTATTTGTATGATATGCACTTTCTGTTTTGTAATATTAAAGTACATGTATGTGTATTTTTAGTGATCCACAGAAATAGCTGTTTTGAAAATGAAAATTCTTCACAGTGATCAAAACAAAGTCCCTATTTAGTTAAAAATGAAGTTCTCTAATTTATTGATTTAGATTAAATTCAAGTTTTCATTTGTTAAATTTTCTTAGAACATAAGATCTTTTTCTATTGCCATTTTTTATTTTTATTTTTTTGGCACTGGAGATTGAACTCAGGAGCACTCGACCACTGAGCCACATCCCCAGCCCTATTTTGTGTTTTATGTAGAGACAGGGTCTCACTGAGTTGCTTAGCGCTTCGCCATTGCTGAGGCTGGCTCTGAACTCGGATTCTCCTGTCTCAGCCTCCCCAAGTGCTGGGATTACAGGCTTGCGCCACCGCACCTGGCTGCCATTTTGAATTTGAAGCCAGGTGTTGCAGGGGCCTGTCTGGTGCCACAGCAAGACTGGCTGACAGTTGCAAGAGCTTTTATAAAGCGATATTTCCCTCGGTCATGTTCATTGTCTTCCTTCTCTTGTTTTCTTCCTTCCCTCCCCTCCCCTTCCCCTTCCCCTCCCCTCCCCTCCCCTCCCCTCCCTTCCCTTCCTTCCTTTCCTACATTTTTTATTGGTGTATTATAGTTGCACATAATGATGGAATTGGTTGTTATATATGTGTACGTGTACACAATAACAGCATCATTTGGGCAGTGCTCCCTCCCCAGTGCTCCCTCCCACACCCACCCTTGGTCCCTCTCCTTTATTCTCCTGACATCCTTTAATTTTCATGAGATCCTCACCATCACCTTTCTTTTATGTTTACTGTTTTCAACACTGTTCCAATGTGTTGAATTCTCAGAAAGCACTTTCACATACACTCAGATGTGTATATAAAGGATATGGAAATGACAACCCCCAAAAGAGTGTGGCCTGGGAAGAGGGAAGGAAGAAGAAGGCAACACATTGATAATGTAATACATCCTTTCCCAGTGATAGGACAATCCCTGGGAAGGAGATATCCATCAAGCCTAAAAATGACAGTCTCTGGGAAGGAGCCAAAACATTGATCCTTCCCCAAATAAATCTTTTCCCAGTGACAGTACAATAGCCCCTGGAGGGAAAAAGAGGAGCACCGAAAGCTGAACTCTGGACCCTCCATTCTTGCCCAATAAAAACAAACTTCAAATTCTCACAACCTGTTTCCTGAATGCCCAAACTGATATGTTCTGTTAAAGTCTTCAATGGTTAAGTCATCTCCCAGTGTGTAACATATATAAACCCATACCTCCCCTCTAACAGGCCATTTTTCTACCCAGAAATCCCTCCAGTGCCTGACTGACTGACTCGACTGTGGAATAAAGGAAAGCTCACTGATCCATTTGAGGTCTGCTTCCATCCTGGTTATTTGTGCCATCATAAAGGCGCTGAAACCATTTGGTTATTTTTGCTTATAGTATACACGGAGGTATGCCTGCATGCACACATGTGCAGGGGTGAATGTATAATGTTTACCTATTTATTAATTTACAGAAAGCAAAACCCCTACATAGATCAGAATGCTTGGGTCAAGCAGATTCAGTCCTTTGTCTTCTTGTAGGCAAACTACAAAGGAAGCCAAATGCTAATCCAAATGTTTTAAAAAATGTAAAGTGAGTTTTCTGACTTGAATCTTTAATGGTACTGACCTACCTCAGTCTCAGGGAAGAAGATATATAGAGAATAGACAATTTGTGGGTAAACTAAAAATGTGTCTGAAAAGTTTACAAATATCTAATCCTCCAATCTTGCATTGTCTGGAACAAGGAATGGGAAGGTGATCTTAATTTAGAAAGGGAAAATCAAATTATGTGAAGCCTGGTTTTGAGAGAGCCTGATTAAACACAAGGAGACTTAATTTTACACCTATAAAACTTGTTTCCAAGGAATTGGAGTTGGTAGCACTTGTGCAACCACTGTTTAAGGAAGAGGATTCCCTAAGTCCAGACTGAGGGCCAAATGGGTATGTGGAGTCTGCACCCTTGTGTCCAGACACCATCTGATTGATCATTGAACTTGATGTGAAATTCAGACCCCTCTGAAGCTTCCTCACTAAAAATGAAAAAAAAAAAAAAATAGCCATACCTAGCATTCTTGACAGTCTTAGACAATTCCATGATTTGAGATTCTGGTGCCAAATGTTAAAATCATAAATATTTCTCTAAGTTATACCCCCCCTAAAAAACACCACTTTTTATATTAAAGAGTATCCTTTCCTATAAAGGGATCTCTCTGTATAGACCTCGAAGACAGCTTTATTCCTCTAATTTACAATGATTTAAATAAACATGACTGAAACATATCTTAAAAGTCAGTAAAAGGGCTGGAGATATAGCTCAGTTGGTAGAGTGCTTGCCTTGCATGCACAAAGCCCTGGGTTCAATCCCCAGCAATACCAAAAAAAAAAAAAAAAAAAAAAAATAGTAAGGTTCAGTTCTGGAATTCTTTATAAAACTGTTTTGATCAATATTCTGGACAACTGAAACCAAGTCATTTTTCTGGCTGGATAGAAAATAACGATCCCTAAGGTTTTCTTAATCTGTAACTTGTATGAAAGTTTATATAAATAATATTTAGGAAAAAAAGTAAAATTGATGGGGCCATGTGTGGGGCCACATACCTGAAATCCTAGCTACTTGTGAGGCTGAGCCAGGAAAATCTTGAGTTCAAGGTCAGCTTGGGCAATTTAGCAAGATCCTGTCTCAAAATAAAGAGGTCTGGGTATGCAACTTGGTGTATAGCACTTGCCTAGCATGCACAAGGTCCTGGGTTCAAAAGTAAGTAAATGAATGAATGAATGAAAAAAGGAAGAGAGAGAGAGAGAAAAAATGTCTGGGAAATTTAACTGCACCATTAAAACTGGTTATGATCAAGGCTCTGTGGCATGTCTAAATACACTTACACAAAGATATTATGAATTTTGAACTATCTTTTGAAAAGAGTAAAAAGTTTATTACAAAGAAACATAAAAGACATTCAAGCTCCAAGGATGTTAGAGGAGGATGGTGACGGAAATCATGCCACAGAAGCCTAGGTTTTGGTCCTTGAAAGGGTATGTTCCTCTTTTGTCCCTTTATCTTTTTTTGTCTTTAAAGAAATGAAACCAGGGAGTGAGTTAGGCATCTCAGGGCATCTCAGGTGATGTGGATTTAATCCAGGAAACTTAAGAATGTCAAGAAGCAGGCAACACCATCCCACTTACTGACCCTGCGGCCCTATGGACCTAGAATGTCCTTGCATTTGAGGTCCAACGCAGCAGCTCCTCCCTCAGCAGCTCCACCTATCCCTTCCTGTTCTCCTGCTTCAAGCACGGTAGTGCTCACTTTCGACTTTCGGTACCTCTAGCAACTCCAGCTGCTTCTACCTTTGCCTAAACTTCTCTCCACCCTTCCATGGCTTCTGCTTCTGGATTTAACCATCTCTCTGAGAAGCTCTCAGGTGTTGCTGTTGACAACTGCCTTTTCTCTGCATGTGTGTCACCTTCCAACAATCCAAGAGGAAGATCTGACTGGATCTATTTCCTCACAGCCCTGCTGAAAAGGAGTCTCAGTCCAGGATACCTCATAAATGAGTCCCCTCTGCTTCTATATGAGGGAAACTCATTTGACTATTGTTGCAAGAAGAGGGTGGTGTAACTAGCAGTCCCTGTGTGGCTTTGTCTTACTGCCATGTCAGAAGTAGATGGTCCATCAGAGGCAGGGTAGAGGCACCCTGCACAAGTTGAATCTCAGAGTCGACTTGTGAAACTTGAAATTTTGCTTTTCTTGTGCTTCTTGTAAGATTAATTATTCTCTTTTCTGTCAAAGTTAAACCTGTAGTCTGAGTTTCCCAATATGTACCCAAAACCTCTTTACTGTAAACTAAAAACTTAAATTTCACAATGTGAAATGTGGTCAGATGGAGCCATTCTGAAGTAGGACAGAAGAGCCTGGACACGTGAGGAATATTCAGGAAGCAGGTTTATTAACTGCAGTCGGTTCAGGGAGGGATCTTGCCTCAAATTCTCTGATCAAAGATTTTGGAAATTCTTTGAATTTTATATTCAGTGGGAGGAGGGGTTTGGAGGTTTTTACATGGCAAGTGCTTTTTGTTCCATTTTTTGGTCTCATTTCACACGTTTTACCACAAAAGCAGGAGTAAGATGAAGTTCTCAGTTAAACTTAGCTTTTTCAAGATAGAGCACAGCAACAGGAAATAGGGCATCTGACCACATTGAGCCCTTTTGCAGAGATCTTTCCTGATATTTCGCTAACAGGAACAATTGTGTTGAGTGTCTCTGGAGAAGCTTAGTTAAGATGCATTGGTGGAGGAGGGGGTGCCGCTATAATTGTAAGTCACAAAATCATATGGCTAAAATATAGCCATTTTGATTCCTGTATCTGTATAACATATGTGCATATTTGGGCAGGAATGCAGACTCTGATACCTGTGTCACAACTCCCAACTAGAATCTCCCTTTGTCCTCAGTCTTCCAGTCACAATGTGTATAATGTCCTCAACGAGCCAATCCTAACCGTAGCCTTTCCCTTTCCCTGCCCCAGTTTTAAATTAGCCAATAACATAGATTGTCACCCTGAGTTCCTCCGACAAGAACAAGGCAGTGATGCATTAGGGATAAATAGACAGACTGCCCCCCAAAGTGTGCTGGCTTGCTTGACTCTGGTCGGTGGCACACCCTTCTGCAGAAGTAAAATTTGCCTTGCCAAGTAACTGTTGAGTGTGTGTCTGATTTCTTGTGGCACCCAGATATTTCCAACATTCTGACACTGATAAACCAGCCATATTCTCTGGCTGTCCTACTTGGCTGTGTCTTCTCTCTGGTAGCCTACATGTCTGCAACATTTTTTTTTTTTTAATCATGCCTGTCTATGTTGCCCAGGTTGGCCTTGAAATTGAACTCCTGGCTCAAATTATCCTTCCACCTCAACTTCCTGAATGCTAGGACTACAGGTATGTACCACTCCACCAGCTTCATGCCTGCAATTCCATTTTATGCTTGTAGAAACCAAAGCTATAATGCATGCGGATAGGAACTGAAGGCATGGACTCTTCAAAATTCTTCATGTTATCTTATTTTTTAAAATATATATTTTTTTATTCTAATTGGGTTTATATGACAGCAGAATGCATTTTGATTCATTGTACACAAATGGAGCACAATTTTCATTTTTCTGGTTGTACAAAATATAGAGTTATACCATATGTGCAGTCATATGTGTACCCAGAGCACTGTTGTCCATCTCATTCCACCATCTTTCCTGCCCCCATGTCTCATCCCTTTCCTCCTCTCCCCTTTGACCAAAGTTTCTTCATTCTTCCCATGCCACCTGCCCTACTATGGATCAGCATCAACTTATCAGAGAGAACATTTGGCCTTTGGTTTTTTGGGATTGGCTTACTTCGCTTAGCATGATATTCTCCAACTCCATCCATTTACCTGCAAATGCCATAATTTTATTCTCTTTTAATGCTGATTAATATTCCATTGTGTATATATACCACAGTTTCTTTATCTATTCATCTATTGAAGGGCATCTAGGTTGGTTCCACAGTTTAGCTATTGTGAATTGTGCTGCTATAAACATTGAAGTGGCTGCATCACTGTAGTATGCTATTTTTAAGTCCTTTGGGCATACACCAAGGAGTGGGATGGCTGAGTCAAATGGTGGTTCCATTCCACGTTTTCTAAGGAATCTCCATACTGCTTTCCAGATTGGTTGCACCAGTTTGCAGTTTTACCAGCAATGTATGAGCGTGCCTTTTTCCCCACAACCTCGCCAACACTTGTTGTTGTTTGTATTCTTGATAACTGCCATTCTGACTGGTGTGAGAATAAATCTTAGAGTAGTTTTGATTTGCATTTCTCTAATGGTAGAGATGTTGAACATTTTTTCATGTTTTTGTTGATCGATTGTATATCTTCTTCTGAGAAGTTTCTGTTCAACTCCTTAGCTCATTTATTGTTTGTTTGTTTGTTTGTTTTGGTGTTAAGTTTTTTGAGTTCTTTATATATCCTGGAGATCAGTGCTCTATCTGATATGTGTGTGGCAAAAATTTGTTCCCAGAATGCAGGCTCTCCGTTCACCTCATTGTTTCTTTTGTGGAGAAGAAGCTTTTTAGTTTGAATCCATCCCATTTATTGATTCTACTTTTATTTCTTGCACTTTAGGAATCTTGTTAAGGAAGTCAGGGCCTAATCCAAAGTGATGAAAATTTGGGCCTACTTTCTCCTCAATTAGGTGCAGGGTCTCTGGTCTAATTCCTAGGTCCACTTTGAGTTGAATTTTGTGTGTGGTGAGAGATAGGGGTTTAGTTTCATTTGCTGCATATAGATTTCCAGTTTTCCCAGCTCCATTTGTTGAAGAGGCTATCTTTTTTCTCCAGTGTATGTTTTTGGCACCTTTGTCAAATATGAGATAGCTGTATTACGTGGATTTGTCTCTGTGTCTTCAATTCTATACCATTGATCTACATGTCTATTTTGGTGCCAGTACTATGCTGTTTTTGTTATTATAGCTTTGTAATAGAATTTAAAGTCTGGAATTGTGATGCCTCCTGCTTCGCTCTTCTTGCTAAGAATTGTTTTGGCTACTCTGGGTTTTTATTTTCCAAATGAATTTTATGATTGCTTTTTCTACTTCTGTAAAGAATGTTGTTGGGATTTTAATTGGAATTGCATTGAATCTATACAGCGATTTGGGTAGTATGGCCATTTTGATGATATCGATTCTACCTATCCAAGAGCATGGGAGATCTTTCTATCTTCTAAGATCTTCTTCAATTTCTTTCTTTAGTGTTCTGTAGTTTTCATTGTAAAGGTCTTTCACCTTGTTTGTTAAATTGATTCTCAAATATTTCATTTTTGGGGGGCTACTATGAATGGGGTAGTTTTTCTAATTTTTCTTTCAGAGGATTCATCACTGATATATAGAAATGCATTTGATTTATGGGTATTGATTTTATATCCTGCTACTTTGCTGAATTCATTTATTAATTCTAGAAGATTTCTGGTGGAATTTTTTGGATCCTCTAAGCAAAGAATCATGTTGTTGGCAAATAATGATAGTTTAACTTCTTCTTTTCCTATTCTTTATTTTTATTTTTATTTTTTGGTACCAGGGATTGAACTCAGGTATACTCGACTACTGAGCCACACCCCCAGTCCTATTGTGTGTTTTATGTAGAGACAGGGTCTCAATGAGTTGCTTAGCGCCTCGCTGTTGCTGAGGCTGGCTTTGAACTTGCGATTCTCCTGTCTCAGCCTCCCAAAGTGCTGGGATTACAAGTGAGAGCCGCCGCACCCGGCTTCTTTTCCTTTTCTTATCCATTTAGTTTCTTCTGTCTGTCTAACTGCTCTGGCTATAGTTTCAAGGACTATGTTGAATAGAAGTGGGGAAAGAGGACATTCCTGTCTTGTTCCCATTTTTAGAGGGAATTCTTCCAGTTTTTTCCCCATTGAGGACAATGTTGGCTTTCAGTTTTGCATAGATGGCTTTTACAGTGTTAAGGTATGTTCCTATTATCCCTAGTTTTTTTAGTGTTTTGAACATGAAGAGGTGTTGTATTTTGTCAAATGCTTTCTCAGCATCTATAGAAATAATCATATGATTCTTGACTTAAAGTCCATTGATGTCATGAGTTATATTTATTGATTTCCGTACCAACCTTGCATACCTGGGATGAAACCCACTTGATTGTGGTGCACTATCTTTTTAATATGTCTTTGTATATGATTTGCCAGAATTTTATTGAGTTTTTGCATCAATGTTCATCAGGGATATTGGTTTCTGAAGTTTTCTTTCTTTGATGTGTCTTTGTCTAGTTTTGGAATCAGGGTGATACTAGCCTCATAAAATGAGTTTGAAAGGGTACCCTCCTTTTCTATTTCATGGAATAATTTAAGGAGTATTGGTGTTAATTCTTCTTTGAAGATCTTGGAGAACTTGGCTTAGAATCCATCTGGTCCTGGGCTCTTCTTGCTTGGTAAGCTTTGGATGGCTTCTTCTATTTCTGTGCTTGAAATTGATCAGTTTAAGTTGTGTATGTCTTCCTGATTTGGTTTGGGCAGATCATATGCCCCTAGAAATTTGTCGGTATCTTTGGGATTTTCTATTTTATTAGAGTATAGATTTTCAAAATGGTTTCTAATTATCTTCTGTATTTCAATAGTGTCTGTTGTGATATTTCCCTTTTCTTCTCGAATTTTAGTAATTTGAGTTTTTTCTCTCCTTTTTGTTAGGGTAGCCAAGGGTTTATTAATTTTATGTATTTTTTCAAAGAACCAGCTTTTTGTTTTGTCAATTTTTAAAATTGTTTCCTTTGTTTCAATTTCATTGATTACATCCCTGATTTTAATTATTTCCTGTCTTCTACTTCTTTGGGCGTTGATTTGTTCTTCTTTTTCTAGAGCTTTGAGATGTAATGTCAGGTCATTTATTTGTTGACTTTTTCTTCTTTTAACGAACGAGCTCAATGCAATGAACTTTCCTCTTAACACAGCCTTCATAGTGTCCCAGAGATTTTGATATGTTGTATGAAAGTTCTCATTTACCTCTAAGAATTTTTTTAATTTCCTCTTTGATGTTTTCTGTTATCTATGCATCATTCAATAGTGTATTACTTAGTCTCCAGGTGATGGAGTAGCTTCTATTTTTTAATTTTATCATTGATTTCTAATTTCATTCTATTATGGTCTGATAGAATGCAGGGTAGTATCTCTATTCTTTTTTGTATTTGCTAAGAGTTGCTTTGTGGCATAACATATGGTCTATATTTCAGAGAAGGATCCATGTGCTGCTGAGAAAAAAGTGTATTCACTTGTTAATGAATGAAATATTCTGTATATGTCTGTTAATTTTAAATTATTGATTATATTGTTGAATTCTATGGTTTTATTGTTTAGGTTTTGGTTAGAATATCTGTCCAGTAGTGAGAGAGGTGTGTTTAAATCACCCAGTATTATTGTGTTGTGGTCTATTTAATTCTCAAAATTGAGAAGGATTTGTTTGATATACATGAATGCTTCATTGTTTGGGGCATAGGTATTTATGATTATTATGTCTTCTTGATGTATGTTTTCCTTAAGCAGTATGAAATGTCCTTCTTTATCCCTTCTGACTATTTTTGGTTTGAAGTATACTTTATCTGATATGAGGATTGAGACCCCTGCTTGTTTATGCGGCCCATTTGAGTGGTATGTTTTTTCCTATCCTTTCACCTTTGGTCTGCGGATGTCTTTTTTTATGAGTCTCTTGAAGACAACATATTATTGGGTCTTGGTTTTTAATCCAATATGCCAGTCTATGTCTTTTGATTGATGAGTTTAGGCCATTAACATTCAGGGTTATTATTGAAATATGGTTTGTATTCCCACTCATTTTGGTTTATTTTTGGTTTTTTACTTGACTTGGTTTCTCCTTTGATTGTATTTTCCTTTAGTGTAGTCCCTCCCTTTGCCAATTGTCATTATTGTTTTTCAATTCCTCATCATGAAATATTTTGCTGAGAATGTTCTCTAGTGCAGGCGTTCTCATTGTAAATTCTTTTAACTTTTGGTTATCATGGAAAGTTTTTATTTTGACATCAAATGAGAAGCTTAATTTTGCTGGATATAAGATTCTTGGTTGGTACTCATTTTCTTTTAGCGCTTTATATATGTTGTTCCAAGATCTCCTGGCTTTGAGGGTCTGGGTTGAGAAATCTACTGAGATCCGAATTGGTTTCCTCTGTAGGTAATCTGTACCTTCTCCCTTACAACTTTAAAAATTCTATCATTATTGTGTATGTTATGCATTTTCATTATAATGTGCCTTGGTGTGGATCTGTTGTAGTTTTGTACATTTGGTGTCCTGTAAGCCCCTTGTGTTTGATTTTCCAATTCATTCTTCATGTTTGGGAAATTTTCTGATATTATTTCATTGAAGAGATTGTGCATTCCCTTGGTTTGTATCTCTGTGCCTTCCTCTGTCTGGATAATTCTTAGGTTTGATCTTTTGATGTGATTCTATAATTTTTGGATGTTTTTTTCATGGTTTCTTACCATCCTCATTGTGTGGTCAATTTTATTTTCAAGATTATATATTTTGTCTTCATTGTCTGAGGTTCTATCTTCCAAGTTTTCTAGTCTGTTGGTGATGCTTTCTATTGAATTTTTTATTTGGTTTATTGTTTCCTTCATTTCAAGGATTTCTGCTTTTTTTTTTTTTCAGAGTCTCTATCTCTTTCTTGAAGTAATCTTTTGCTCCCTATATTTGCTCTCTTATCTCTTTGTTGGAGTGTTCGATGGTAGACCGTATTTTATCTCTTTGCTGGGTTGATCAATTGTTGCCTGTAGTTGCTCTCTTATATTATTCTGTGTTTCACAGATCATTTTAATTATGTACATTCTGAACTCCTTCTCTGACATTTCATCTACTGTGCTGTCAGTGGATTCTATTATTGTAGCATCTTGGTTTGTTTGTGGCATTTTCTTCCCTTGTTTTTTCATGTTGTTCATGTGCCTTCCTCTCTAGCAGGGCTGATCTGAGGTGTTACAGTTTCTACCCTATAATTTTGTAGTTTTCCTGTCAGTTACCAATACCTCATCTTTGGTATAACCAGGCCTGCAGGAATCTCAGGGATGATCTTCCTGGTCCTGGCTGTATACTCTAGATGGAAGTAGACAGGAACTGCCACTAGTTGGTAGATGGGGGGCTGCAGCATGGCACTCGGTTGGTCTCCTCCTCTGCTTGTGCGTGATTGGTCCACAGTCTTTATCCTATAGGCTTGTAGATCCCCTACAGAGTTCTAATACCTCTCCTTTAAAGGGGAAACCAATATTAACAGATCTTAATGCAAACAATATATAATTTTAGACCAATTAGCTCCTAATAGACATTTATGGCTTTGTCACAATATACAGAAATTATGAGTTTAATTGGTATCTAGTATGTGAACAATAAATTTGCAAAAGGTTCTACAGTTTCTGCTAGTGGACTAAAGAGAACTGGGGGTGGGGTGTAGGATGAGATGCTAGGGAGGTAGGAAGTGAAGATACAGAGTTATTAGATCCTAGAAAGCATGAAAGAGGAATCCAAAAGAAGTTGGCTGATAGTAGAGAAAAGAGAGGAAGACATTCAGGGAAGACAAGTAAGTAGGAAGAAAATGGAGTACAACAAACAAGGAAACATAAAAATTAAGAAAAGTAAAACATGTAAAAATAAGAGATATGAGACTATATAATATAGCTGTAATATGCTAATCAGGTATCCCAAGCCTCAGTAGCCTAATGCATGAAAAATACTTGGTTTCACAAATGTTGGGGATGTGAGGGTGAAAAAAGAGTGAGAGAGGGAAAAGAAGAAAAAGAAAGGAAGAAAAGAAAAAAAAGGGATAATAGAGGGGAGAAAAAGTCCTAAGGTAAATAAAAAGGCTTGCTTCCCTTCTCATCCAGTAGGTGGCATTGTCTGTTGTTTATTGGTGTCTCTACACTCAGGTCCAAGATGGAGATTAAGGAGTCCCAAATTGGAGGCGTCGGCTTTCAGAGATAGGGTGTAGGGACTGGCTGGGCTGGGCAGTGGCTTTGGGCAACTTGTTTGGAGATGCCTCTCTGTGGCGTGATGTGCAGAAGTAGAAGGTTGACTCCAGATCCTGTCCAGTGTCCCCAGGTGTAGGTGAACGGGGTAGTTCCACCTTGGTAGAAGGAGTTTCACACAGGAGCAGCGGCCAGGGGTCCTATGTAGGAGCCTGGGGTCCAGCATGGGAGCTACGGTGAGGGGTCCTGTGTGGGTGGGTGATCCAAGGTCCTGCATGGTGTGTGGGCTCTGGGGCGGGTTCTGCATGGGCGATGGGCCAGGGTCCTGTGCAGGGGAGTGGCTGGGGTCCTGTGCAAATGCTGGGCCCAGCGACCCCTGCGGCATGTGACTGGAATTCCTGCATGGAGGCAGTGGTCGGGGGTCCTCTAACAACTCGAAGAGAAACAGTATTTCCACTACTTTAATCTCCGGTCCTGGAGAGACTAGGAATGCAGAGTCCGTCTAGGCTTCCATCTTGGATCCCCCTCCTCTTCATGTTATCTTAAAAGTCTTGAATATAATAATGTTCATCAACAACTCGCTGAGATTCCTTTAAAAGACACACACAAAAAGATTATGTTCACTGTCAAGTATCATTTCTTTCTTTCTTTTTATTTGCTGCATGATTTACTTAAGAGTTATGACTGGCGAACAAAAGTGAAATATCTATTACCTCAATGTAGATCTCTTTGCAAGTAACATGTGCTAACTGACCAAACAGATTTATTAGCAGAGGCCTGTTGTCATGAAAATGGCCATGTGCCAGCCAGCGACAAGTTGCAGTCTGCCTCGTATTTATTGGCCAGTGGAGCCTTGAAGAAAAACACAATCTGGATGGTATTTATTGAAGCTGATTTGAGGTGCTCACATCAGTAACATATTTCTTTGTAGTCTTGGTTGCAAGTGAAAAAAACCAAAAAAGCAAATCAAGTCTAAGCAGGAATAATTGGGAAAAAAATCATTTCTAAGCAGGGATAATTGGAAACCAATGGCTCCTACCCCCTTACATGTTATAGTTTGTCTATGCTTCTATTTATCTCATGATTCTGTGTATCTATATATCTATAATATACTATGTGATTCTATATGCCTATATGGTTCTATATGTAGAACCTAGATTTTCATTTGGTCCCGATACCCCAAATCCTAGGCATGGGCCTTCTCGGCCTCAACTAAGTCAGATCTGGGCTCCTGGACAGTCAACTGTGGCCAAGAGCAGGAGGTGGGAGAAGAATGATTCTCAGAAGAAGGGAAGTAGAGGTGAGAGGTAGACTGTGGAGGGGAGGCCAGCAAAAATGTCTAAGGAACTTCCAGGGATAAAGAAGAGAGGAGAAAGGACATTTCGGGGAGTGGAGAGAGGAGAGCCCCTGAAACTGCCTGGGCAATACCAGGCAGCCCACCATTGTATCCTGAGGGAAGCAGCAACCACTCCAGATAATCTATCTTATTGTGTTAGGTATTCATGATGATTTCTTTATGGACGAACAGAGTTTTCTGGTCATTTCTTTTCCCTCTGTGGTTCTGGGGATCGAACCCAGGGCCTTGCTCATGCTAGGCAAGCGCTCAACCACTGAGCTACCTTCCCAGCCCCAAAGAGAACTTCAGGAATTGCTGAGCTTAGAGAATTCTGAGTGCAGTTCTCTCAAGGAGATAGAACTGCAAAGGGAAATTCCATAAAAAGGAACAAAGGTGACCAAAGAGAACAGGTGGGGAAGAGAGAGAGAGGAGAAGGTGGCCCATGGAGATGGGGACTATGGTTGCCTCTATGCACATCCCTTCATCTCTTTCCCCTAATGCTAACCTGGGGGTAGAAGATGGCAGACCCCTATCCTCTCCATTTTTTTTCAAGTATCTTCAGATTAGTCACTTCCCTCCCCCTTGCTTTATGGGGTGAAGTGACATTTAACACAGAAGGGCTTTGGGAACTTCAGTACCTTTCATGAGAAGATGCCTTGGTTGGGACCAAAGGAAGAAAATGCAGGGTGTTGGTTACACAACACTGGTATCAGGATCTGGGCTTGAAAAAAAAAAATAGATAAAAAGGACCTGGAAGTCTCTGCTCATAATAATCTGTCTACTTCCTGTGTAGGAACAATAGTCCTGTGCTCATGCATGGAGATGAGAAGAAAATTGGTGTTCTCTGAAGTTCTTTCATTATAAAACAACTAGGAATCTGAGTGTGAGACCAAAGAAATAGAAACAACAAGTTAAAATCCTGAAAGAAATTGATAGATATTGTGTATATTTTTTGAGATTACTTGGCATGAGTGTGGGTGGTGGGGAGAAGGTATCCAGATGAGCAGGGGTTAGAATGATTTTTATACCCATTTCTGAGTTCTGATTCCATTTTTTAAAAAATCCTCAATTCAAATTTTCAAGTAGATTTTCCACTAAAAGAGATTTGGGGTAGTGGGGAGCAGAGTGCTGGGAATTGAGTGTAGGTCCTTATACATATGAAGCATGTGCTCTACTACGGAGCTGTACACCTCTACTCCCAAACAGATATTTCTAATTATAAAAGTAAAAAAGCAGCTTTCTGTATTATATTAGTTTTGTTTGAGCCAGAATATTGTGACATACTGTTTTCTGGGTCTAACCACCTCTGGATGGACAGAACACTGGAGTTTCAGAAGTGTAGAGTGGAGGTCCAAAGCCTGGAGTATTTCTGAGTAACTCTGAGGCCTTTCTTGACCTTCTCATTTCCCCACAATTTCAAGGACATAAAAACACTGAACAAAAATCTTTTCAAAATGGACATAAATAATATAGTAAGATTTGTTGTTATAGACTCATTTTGCTGCTTACAATAAATGGATATTTCCATTTAAATTAAATATTTGTTAATTTGTTGTGCAAACATTTCAAAGATAATTAGTTTTTATTTCTGAGTAATTCGTGATTGGCAGCTTCACAAATTTTTCTGTCTCAGCCTCTTTTTCAAGCAATTAGTTAACCATAACACATATTTATCTAGGGATGAGATTTCATATAGAGGATTATAAACCATTCAAAAATTATTTAAACAAGGGGACTTTTAAAAAAAATAGACCAAACTATAAATTTAATTTGTGGTCCAAATTTCTCCATCTGGCTTTTTGTTTTGTTTTGTTTTGGTATTGAGAATTGAACCCAGGAACAATTAAATGAGTCACATCACCAACCCTTCTAATTTTTTACTTTGAGACAGGAGCTCATTAAGTTGTTTAGGGCCTTGCTAAATTGCTGAGGCTGGCTGTTAACTTGTGATCCTCCTGCCTCAGCCTCCTGAGTTGCTGGGCTTACAGGAGTACACCATGGAGCCAGGCTGCATCTGGCTATTTTTGAGGAAATTATTGTAGTTGTAGTGTGATAATAGATGACACTGGGTTTTTAAGGAGTTACGACCTCTGTGTGACAATCCAGTATTGTTTTTCAGCTTTATAGAATTAGTAACTTGATTATGAATACCCCAGAGATATTTAGTCTCCAGTGCAAAAGATTCCTGTTGTTCAAATTCAATTATCGTTGTAATTGATTCATTTTCAGGGAAGGACCTTCTTTTCCAGTGTTAATAAGATTCAAGACTATTATGCAGTAAGAAATTATCCCAATTTTGTGGGATAATAATGAGGTTTCTGTGGGTCAGGAATTCAGATAAAATGGAGGAGATGCCTTGTCTCTCTGCTTTGTAGTGGCTGGTGCCTCAACTGGGAGGTTTGGAGGATGAGGGCTAGAATTGCTGAAAGTTCATTCTCTCTTATATCGGTAGTTGATGCTCTGCATTGTCTGAGACCTTAGCTGGGTCATTGGTTGGAACATTGATAAATGACCTTTTAATATGCTTGAGCTTCTTCACAACATCATCAGATCATTTTAAAATGACCACTCCAGGCATCTGAATTATTTATCAGATCATTTAATTTTTATGTCTCAACAAATAAAGTAGATTTTTTTTATTGCTTTCATAGATAAAGTAGGTCCATAATTTGCCATCTGGAAGATAAATACAATCATCCCTTGGTATCCTTAGGGTATTGATTCCAGGACCCCTTGTGAATATCAAAATATGCAAAGATTCAAGATAGTATAGTATGTGCATATACCATTTAATATAAAGGACTTGAACTTTTATATTGAAGCCTTTATATCAACCTACACACATCCTTAAAAATACTTTAAATCATCTCTAGGTTACTTAATAATACCTAATCTAGTGTAAGTGCTATGCAAATAGTAGTTATACTATATTTTTTAGGACATAAAGACCTTCTCTCCGAAGTTTAATACAGACACAAATTACTTTTCCTGAATATTTTTGATTCACAGTGGGTTGAATCCATATATGTCAAATCTGCAGATACAGAGGGCCTGTTGTACAGGAAATATGTGCCAATACTATACCTCCTTTCCACATTGGTTATAGTGCATGTTATAAAATCCGTTATAACCTCAGTATTTCAAAATGTAGTCTTTTCGTAATTATTATCAATTATCAGGGTTTAGCATACAAACTGAAACTTTTTGGGCTGGGGATAGCTCATCAGTGGTACAGCACTTATATGAGGCACTGGGATCAATCACCACCACTGCAAAAAAGAAAAAAGAAAAAAGAAACTGTTTGCCATTCCTATTAAGGAGGATCAATTTTGCTTAGGCCCGGTTTTAAATCACATGAATTTCCTGGCTTAAGAAGAAAGGACTTCATGAACCCAGATCCAGTCTGTTCTACACTTCTGGATCCATCCACATGAGCTTCCTTAGCTTGCTTTATAAAGTATCTTCTTCTTTTTTTTTTTTTTTGATACCAGGGATTGAACTCAGGGGTACTTGACCACAGAGCCACATCCCCAGCCCTATTTTGTGTTTTATGTAGGGACAGGGTCTCACTGAGTTGCTTAGCACCTTGCCGTTGCTGAGGCTGGCTTTGAACTTGCGATTCTCTTGTCTCAGCCTCTCAAAGTGCTGAGATTACAGGCATGCGCCACTGCGACCAGCTTGCTTTTTAAAGTATCTTGACATATATTATTAAACTATCACCCACGTTAGTTCACTGAAATTTTATCATTAAATTAGCTTAATTCATTTATTATAGCCAGTTATTCAGCAAAATATCTACATTAAATTCCCAAATTTATTGGCAAAATAATATTTTCCAGAAAACATACTCTGGTCCTCTTGATGGACACTAATTTGCTGCATGTCCTTGTTGGGGCTTAGAATACAATGTTCAGAAGTGTGGAACCCCAGAGTGCTGAGTTCTTTGAACTGAGGGAGAGTTGATTAAATTGATTCATTGAAAACAAAATCCCTCTTTTCTAACACAGGTGATAGAAACTAGAACTCCTTTCTTGATGCAAGCCATAAGACCTAGAAAGTTCCCTCTCTGACCCTCTCCTTCCTCCCTTCAAAATCCTTTTGTGACAAGTGTCTTGTTCCATTGCCACAAGGAAGGAATACTATACAAAAATGCCAAGAAGAATCTGAACAGACTTGGATGGATTTCCCTCTCAGTCTATCACTGTTACATCATGCCCTTTTGTCTAATCACATCTCTAACATGAGTTCCATCCTTCATTGAACCTAAGCATAAAAAAGGTTTTCACTGGATCTTTGGATATACATATTTGAATGCTCCCATGTCACATAAAACTTTGATTAATAGATGTTTTTTGGCTGGGTGCAGTGGCACATGCCTGTAACCCCAGCAGTTGGGGAGGCTGAGACAGGAGGATTGCAAATTCAAAGCCAGCCTCAGCAACAGCCAGGTGCCAAGCAACTGTCTCTAAATAAAACACAAAATAGGGCTGGGGATGTGGCTCCGTGATCGAATCCCCTGAGTTCAATCCCCAGTACCAAATAAATAAATAAATATGCTTTTCTCTTGCTAACCTGTCTTTTGTTATAGGAGCATCAGTTGTGACCCTTAGGTTGGGTGAGAAAAGAAAATATGTCTCTGTGCTTGAGTACTCAACCACTCATTTTTAGAAAAGCTTTTTGTAGGCTAGCCATTTTTTTCCCAGCACTCTGGACTTACATATTGTGATGGATTTTAAGACTGTAATTTTTAAAGGTTAGCCTTATTTCTCTATTGCAGGGAGCCAGACAACATTGATTGCTGGCAAAATGAACACACGCATGCGCGCGTGCACACACAGGCATGTGCGCTTAATTTTAGAGACAATATTCTGTTATTGTTTGATCTGAGCATGATCACATGCTCATGAGCATGTGCTACATGAGCATGTGCTACATGAGCATGTGTACTGTTTGATCTGAGCATGACACACTTCTTATTCCTCCACTAAATTTTCAAATTGATTTCTTTTTTTCTTTTAGTGAAATGAATCTGAACTGTATTATGTCCTAAGTAAAACCCTATTCAGCTTTTCAAGATGCTGTACCTTTTTTTTTCCTATTGTACTTACAAGAGTTCATGTGTAACAATAAGGCATTGATTTATGTAAGGAAACCTTTGCTATTCTGAGAAGTTTCCAGTTATGACAGTACCTATGTTTTATATTCTCTTGCCTAAAATGAAATCCTTGAAGATTTTAAGTTTTTCTAAGCATTTTTATAGACCAGATATAGCTAAATGCCTTCATTTGTTCTACCAAAAAAAAAAAAAAAAAAAAAAGTGAGAATAAGAATTGATGTGTTAAACTTCATTGGGGTTGTTATAAGAATTTTTTTATTTTATTACACTTATTTTATTATTTTATATATATTTAAATTAAAATATGCAAGGTGTTTAATGTAGGCCCTGGCACATATTAAGCTCTTTGGTAGCTATTTCTTAATGTTCTGTCATTATTATGAAATGACCCCTAGAGCCAAATGTCCAAGATCACACAAGTTGTTATAGCTAACTAGGTTTGGAGTTCAGATCAACTGATTACTGTCCTTATGCTTTCCACCTTATCACAATAACTTTATATCAACTTCTGGGACAAGGCCCAGCTCCACCTAATAGGACAAGTTATCAGTCATGGAACAGGAGCACCAACCCTGTCTAAGCAGAGCAGAGGGCTCCTGACTTGCACCATCACAGGGACAGAGGAAAACCACAAGTGGAAAAGACCAGAATTAGTCCAGAATTTGAATTGTATTGCTTGTGGGTACCAGAACCCCTTCTCCCAATAGTCTGAGTTACTTGGAGTGGTGACTTATAGAATTGCAGATTCTACCCAGAGGAAGACCCAGGAGCACAATGGGAAGTAATAAAGCTTTGTTCAAAGTTCATTCCAATGAGTGCAGAGGATCCAGAAACCAGGAGTTTTTTTTGACAATGATGTGTCCTTTCTTGGTTACCACCCTTATAGCACATCCTCTATGTCACTAGGTGAATCCTGTGAATTCTGGTTCTTACAACCCAGGTTCCAAAATTTTTTATAAAGGTAACCCAGGACATGGCTGGAATTGAGGGTTTTTATTTGATTAGAAAGTGGTAAAACCCAACAGATGTAGCACAAGTATTCTAAAGCAATTACCTGGGACAGACAGAGCTATGAATGGAAAGTCATTATGCAAATATAGGACATTAAATGTTTGTCTTGCTTGCATGGGTAATGTCAAGTCCTGCTTTAGAGCCAAAGGAAAGGAGGATAGATGCAAAATGTTTTCTTTCACCATAATTCAACCCGTTTTGACCCAGCTGTCCTCCATTAAATCAGCCTGCCAGATTTTGCTTAACAACAAAGACCTGCCTGTAATTTCTGATGTGAAGGATGTTCTGCTTGTATTCTGGTCTGGCTTCCTTTCAGAGTCTCCTTTCTCAACTTGGCAGTTTTTTCCCCCTAAGTTTTCAGGGTCAGGAAGACTCAAGAAAATAAGCAAGGAGAATAATGTCTTAAGTGTGGTCCTTTTCCCAAATGGTTCATATCTCATCAAGTGACAGGTGTTTGCAGAGACAAAGGATGTCTGTTCTGCCTCACCACCTCACAATTCAGGTTGTGATAAATGATGCTTATTCCTCTTTCTTCTCAGTCTTTTCTCTCCAGAACCCTTGCATATATAGTGTTACTTTGCCAGAGAGTGCCTTGCTGGATGGAGAAAGAAATAGGAACTGTCATTCTTTAGTCTAGCCATTACCTAAATGAAAAGTCCCAAGGGAAATAAATAGTGCTTGTTTCACAGAAGGTACAGGGTAGGAAAAATGCTGTAGTGAGGTTTCTGAATATTCTCCATAAAAATCTATGAAGAATAGCACCAAGTTGGGAGGAATGTGAAGGGGAAGGCTTTGGAAGGAAGGAGGACAAAGGAATGTCAAGAGGAAGCTGGGCAAGAAAGCACAGATCTTGTTTATAGAGGATCTGGGTGGGGATTTTAGTCTTGCCACTTATTTGCAGTGTGAATTTGCCTCGGTTTCCTCTCAGGAGCATGAAATACACCATCTTTGTTCTCTTCAAACCTCATTACAACAAATGAATATTAAGTTTCAAGAGCCCTATACTAGAGGGAGTCAAGGTGGGGCCTCACCGTATCATTAGTGATACTGCCGGTTATCAGTGACGAGTTCTGCTTCCTTGAATGTTGAAGTTTGAACATTAGAGAAGCACATATAAAGCAGGCTTTATTTAAAAAATAGTAACAGACTTATCCTGGGAAGGAGAAGGGGGCCATTGCTGGTGTCCTGGTATCCAAAGAAGAGAGAATGTCCTGCTCCTTTTATACATTTTAGACTTTCTTTGTTCTTCTGCTCTCTTCCTCATTCTCTCTCTCCTTCCTGCCTATGTGACTAGGCCCAGGAGATGTTGGTGAGATGGCCAAAAGGTGAGAAGCAGGTGATATGGAAGGGCCAAGGTGGACATTAATTAGCAGCTTCCTGTCTGTTTAGGGGGTGCTTCATTAACAGCCTTCTGGGAGGGACAGTACAGGCTGGTAATCTTGGTAATCAAAGGGCTCTGAAGGCATTAACATTCCTGTCTCCCAGGGGAGGTCTCCAACTTGCCGTCCCAAACTGGCCTTTATTTTCTCAATCCTACCTGATTGCTTTCTACACTGACTGCCTGTCTTTAAAAAGAAGGGGATACAATTATCTTCATTATCTTTCAATTTATTATCCTTTAGGTAAAATTGAATTGTACAAATATAAAGTGTACATGTACTGTTTTTTGACAAATAGTTCAAATTTCTGTTGAGCTATTATTATGCACTGGATACGAAGTGTCCTCCAAAGACTCAGGTGCTGAAGATTTGGTCCCCAATGCAGCAATGTTCAAAGTAATTGGAAGAAATTGGAACATGAATCTCTGACCCCATCTATGATAGATTAGTCCATTGATAGATTATTGGGAGGTGGTGGAACCTGTAGGAAGCAGGCCTAGTTGAATATGGGTCTTTCCTGGATCCATGGATCCATCAAGTCCTACTACATTCATATTTTTTGCAAACCCCAGGCTGGACCAAAACTATGCTAATCTCTATAGATGATCAGAGGAGATGCATGATTACAAACTGTCCCCCTTTTTCTTTCCTTTTTAAATATTCCTGTGAGCATGGTGAGTAACCAAAGTGGCCATTTGGTTTAGAGAAAGGTCTAGATATTTCCTTGTTTCATTTGTTTCCTTTCAGACCAATATTCCAAGAACAGATATAAGCTGTTGGAGAGTGGGTAGAACTGGCAGGTACTTAGAAATGTTCTGTTGCATTTTTCAAACAAAAGTCATTGACTACAATCAGAGAAAATGAGATTCATAGAAATGTATTGGAGAAGAATTACATTAAGTGTCTCATAAATTTAATGGCTATTGTTTTGAACTACCTGATAGATTTTCTGGCATACAGATTGCCCTGAGGCTGAATTTCTTGTTTCAATGAGAATCGTGATTAGCATTCAGATAGCTTCCAGGCACCTCTGAGATTGGAATAAAAACACTGCTCTCAAAATTCAGCTATGGTGAAGCTCTCCACGCATTTATTATCCTCACCCATGTTGGGTTTTTATTATTTTAACTATTTTATTTAACTCTTTCAAGTAATTATGAGCACAATTAATGAAATCATGGGTATATATGCCATATTTCCAATTTCTGATTTTCTTTGTATTGTTCCTCTTACTTTTGTTGTGTTCTAAACATAATACAATCTGACTTTTGACAATCATTTGTTTTCTCTCTCTCTCTTTCTTTTTTTAATTTTTGTGGTGCCAGGTATTGAACCTAGGATTTCAACATGGTAAGTACCAGCTTTACCACTGAGCTATATCCCCAGCCCTGTTAGTTTTCAACTACAGGGTTTTTAAAAATCATAATAAATTAAATAATTTATTTATAAATAAAATATGCTATGATTTGAATGTATCCCCCAAAAGTTTATTTGTAGAAAACTTAATCTCCAAATGCATATGTTAATGAATTTTAAAGTGGAGACATTGAGAGGTAACTAGGATTAGATGAGTTCATGAAGGTGGGGTCCCCATGATGACATTACTGACTTTGTAAGAGGAGGAAGAGGGCTGGGGTTGTGGCGCAGTGGTAACGTGCTCGCCTAGCATGCGTGAGGCACTAGGTTCGATCCTCAGCACCACGTAAAAATAAAATAAAGATATTCTGTCTGCCTACAACTAAAAAATAAATATAAGAGGAAGAGAGGACATGGGCTAGAATTCCTGTTCTGTCTTGCCATGTGACATCCACCATTTTATGATGCAGCAAGAAGGGCCTCACTAGATGTCAGCATTATGTTCTTGAACTTTACAGTCTCCAGAAGTGAGCTAAATAAACCTCTATTCTTTATAAAGCACCCAGTCTGTGGTATTCAGTCATAGCAACATAAGATGGACTAAGACAAAATAATATAATGGTATCTGAAATATATAGGAAAACATATTACATTAAATTTCTTATCTAGTGTCATTTACTATCTAATATTTATGCTCACATTTTTAAAAAATGACTTTGTTAAAAATGTTTCTTCATGAGTCAAAGGTCTGTCAGTTGGTGCCTTTTAGTCCCTATTTTCCAAAGACTTTCCTCCTGATATTCTTTTAAAAGAAATTTTAACAGGAACCAGGGGATCAGCTATTGTTCATTGGCATACTTCTGTTTATAGTTTAATTAAGAAATTATTAATGTTAAGCCAAATATAACCATTTTTGCCACAACTAGCTTTTTTATTTTTTTATTTTTTTGGTACTGAAGATTGAACTCAGGGGCACTCGACCACTGAGCCACATCCCCAGCCCTATTTTGTGTTTTATGTCGAGACAGGGTCTCCCTGAGCTGCTTAGTGCTTCGCCATTGCTGAGGCTGGCTTTGAACTCATGATTCAGAGTCTTTAAAAAATACCATGATGAATCATAAGTTCCTGATGAACACACTTGTTTCTTTACTACACAACAGAGTTGTGTTAATTTGAGAGGGCTGCTACAACAAAGTGTCCCAGGCTGAGTGGCTTAAATAACAATATATATCACTTCACAGTTTTGTCTGGAGGTCAAACTGTGAGGTCAAACTTTTGACTCCAAGGTCAAAGTATCAGCTCTGCTGATTCCTTCTGAGGGCTCTGAGAGTTTCTATTCCATGCCTCCCTCTTGAGTTGTCTGTGTTCATGTGCTTTCCCCTTACACATATCTCCAAATGTCTCCCTTTTATAATGACACCAGTCATATTAGGTTAGGGCCCAACCTCATGACTTCATTTAACTCAATCACTTTTGCAAAGGCCCTCTTTCCAAATCAGATCACCCTCTGAGGTACTGGAATTAAGATCTATCATATGTCTTTTGGAAAGACACAATCCAAATGGTCATGAATGTCATTTTCTAAATGTTCTACAAACTCTTACAGAGCCCAGTGTCTATTCAACATCAAACATTGCCAATCTAAAACACAGAATCTCAAAAAGTATATAAGAGAAGGAGTCTGTTTGAACCAGGGTGAGGATAACCAAGCGAAGAAAAACATGAATTCCAAAATAAGTGTTCCTGAAACAGCATTTGAGGGTCTGCTTTTCTAGATAAAACAAAGGGGGGAAAAAAAAGACCAAACCAACAAACAACAACAACAACAACAAAAAGAAGGCAGTCACAGCAAACTGGTTGTTAGAGTTTCATTGGTTGATAAAAGTGGTACAGGAGGGCTGGGATTGTAGCTCAGGGGGAGAGCGCTTGCCTCGCATGCATGAAGCACTGAGTTTGATCCTCGGCACCACATTAAAAAAAATAAAATAAATAAAGATATTAAAAATTAAGAAAAAAAGAATGGTACAGGACATTGATCATTACTCACATGATATACATTCTAGATAAGAATTTTGAAAAGCAGGAACAAGGCATTCTCCAAGTTATTTATTAATCTAAGAGGTTAAAGTTTAAATGAAGCAGATTTTGAGACTTTGGAATCCAAGAGGGCATTAACTGGGGCCCCACAACTCATGTCTGCCAGGTCTGATAAGAATTTTAATTATTATAACTTCAATATACATTTAGATTATAACATCAAATAGATAATTTTAAAACTTACTCATTTGAAAATATTAAAAATTACACACAATTGTCATTTCAGATGTTATTCCTGAATTTAGTTTTCACAATGTCCATAGCTAATAGCTCTGAAGTTTCATGTACAAGTCTCTGTATAGACATACGCTTACATTTTTCCTGCAGAAATATCTTAGAGTACAGTTGGTAAATGATGTGGTAGGTATAAGCTTACCCATTTAAGAAATTGCCAAAGTGTTGTCCAGAGTGCTGTATGGATTTTCATCATCACCGATAGTGTTTGAGGTTCCCGTTCCTTCATATCGTCACCAACATTTGGCATGGTCAGTCTTTTTATTCCCCCCCCCCCGCAGTACTGGGGGCTGAACTGAGGGGCACTCTATCATTTAGCTACATCCCCATCCCTTTCTATATTTTGTTTTTCAGGCAGGTATTACTAATTTGAGATTCCTCTGCCTCGGACTTGAGATTCCTCTGCCTCGAACTTCGGGTAGCTGTGTTTGCAGGTGTGCACCACCATGTCCACCTGGCTCATCTCTTAAATTGTAACCATTTGAAGAGGTAGGGAATAGTAACTTCTAGTGGATTTAGTTTACGAGTGATGATGCTGAATATCTTTTCATGTGCTTTTGGGTCATTCATTTAGAAAAGTTCATTGTTCTTAGACAAACTAGATCCTGAGTTTGTGTCAAAATTTATTAATTTGCTAGAGTCAAAAGAACAGAGAAGGGGGATTAAATGGTTAAATAGGAAAGACAATGATTGTATAAATAACTAATCTCTTTAAAATTAAAAAATCTGGAGTTTTATTTCACATCATGACCCTATTAGTGATTATAAAAAGGCTGGCAGGGTGGATGGAAAGGTGCGAGGCTTGCTGATGACCAGTCAAGAAAGCAAAAACATTTTTAAGCAAATGATGAATTAATTGTTGAAACAACAGTTTCCTCCCTGAGATGAGGTGCTGATTAGGCCACTTGATAGAAAAGGGTGAAAGAGGTCAAGCCAGAGCAGAGGCACAGCACCAAGGAAGGCAGAATTTTAAAGAGGCTATTGCCTGTTGCTCTTTTGTTCTAAGAATGTAGTTCTTCCATTTCTTTTTTGGAGGGGTACCAGGGATTGAACTCAGGGGCACTCAGCCATTTCACATCCCCAGCCCTATTTTGTATTTTATTTTAGAGACAGGCTGTCACTGAGTTGCTTAGTGCCTCACTCTTGCTGAGGCTGGCTTGGAACTTGTGATCCTCTTGCCTCAGCCTCCCAATCTGCTGGGATTATAGGCACGTGCCACTACACCTGGCCCGATTCTTCCATTTCTTTAAGGGCTACTCTTTCCCTTTATAACATTATAGAGCACAGGTGAAATGAATTGTTTTTGTTTTGTTTTGGGAACCGGGGTATTGAACTCAGGGGTGCTTAATCACTGAGCCACATCTCCAGCCCTTTTTAAATATTTTGTTTATAGACAGGGTCTTGCTGAGTTGCTTAGGGTCTTGCTGAGTTGCTGGGGCTGGCTTTGAACTCCAGATCCTCATGCTTCAGTCTCCTGAGCAGCTGGGATTATAGATGTAGGCCACCAAGCCTGGCCAATTGAATTGTTTTGCATAATAAAGTGAAGGCAGATAGAGTTTCTATGGATTGTGTGAGGAAGGCTACCTCCAAAATCAGAATGGCCTGGGGGAAGGAGGGTGGCTGAACCCCTGAAGAGGCAGCCAAAGGAGATTTAAGAACAGACTTCATGAAATTCTAAAGTTTAGCTGGGCATGGGGGTGCATGCCTGTAATCCCAGCACTTTGGGAGGCTGAGACAGGAGAATCACGAGTTAAAGGCAGCCTCAGCAAGAGTGACGTGCTAAGCAACTCAGTGAGACCCTGTCTCTAAACAAAACATAAAGTAGGGCTGGGGATGTGGCTCAGTGGTCAAGTGCCTCTGAGTTCAATTCCCGGTACCAAAAAAGAAAAAAGAAATTCTTAAGTTTAGCAATGCTGCCTTGTGGTGAGTATATCTGTTGACTCCAAATTTTAGTAAATTCTACTATGCTGCACATATTTTATATGAGTGTGTGTCTGTGTTTGTGTATGTAACCAAGGATAAGGAGCTGAATTTGACTTTTAGGTTGGCACATAAGAGGTCATAAATGGCTGATGAGTCCATCCAGAGCAGGACCAGTGAGCCCATGAGAAGATAAGTCCCAGGAAGCATGCAGACACCTTTATAGAACATTAGACCTACAAGTTGTGGGTAGGAAGGTTTTAGCTAATTTTGTTTAAATCAACAGAATGACACTTGCTGAAATTGGAATTATATGATTATTGTGCCCTGATAGTTTTTTTTGATACCAGGGATTGAACTCAGGGGCACTCGACCACTGAGCCACGTCCCCCTGCCTATTTTGTATTTTATTTAGAGACAGGGTCTCACTGAGTTGCTCAGTGCCTCATTTTTGCTGAGGCTGGCTTTGAACTCCCAATCCTCTTGCCTCAGCCTCCTGAGCCCCTAGGATTACAGGCATGTACCACTGTGCCTGGCCACCTTCATCATTTTATGTTGAGGTCAATTATTAACAAAACAAATATTTCAATGGAAAACATTAAGATGTATATTAGTGAAGGTATAGTGCTCCTGGGATCTAGATATTCCCAGTACAGAGGGGGAGAGAGAGAAAGACACACACACACAAGGGGGAGGGGGGAAGGAGGGAGGGAGGAAGGGAGGGGAAGGGAAGGAAGGAAAGAAGGTCTATTCAAGTTTTTAAACCATTTTAAAAATTAGATCATTCTTTGTTTGCTAGTGACTTATGGGCATTTCTTATATATTTTGAAAATTAACTTCTTGTCTGATATATGGCTGGCAAATATTTTCTCCCATTCCATTGGTTGCCTTTGTACTTTCTTGTTTTCTTTGTTGAGCAAAATCTTTTTAGTTTGATGTTGTCCTGCTTGTCTATTTTTGCTTTTGCTACTTGTGATTTTGTTGTCATACCTATGAGGCTCACTAGAGAGTCCTGTTATATATTTGAGTTTGTGGCAACATTACTACAAGTTCAATCATGCTGAGAGACATTGGAATTCAATTCCAGCCAGAGTAAACTTATTAATATCCCAGCTGTTCATGAGGGACATATCTTAGGAGTGAAGGTCATATCCTAAAGCAAGACCTATTCTAGTCCACTCCGAAAACCCAAAAAACCAAGCCTTACCAAAATCTACTGGGTATACTGAGGTTAAAATTTGATAAGTGTCACAAGCTTTCCACAGATCTATCCAAAAAAGCCCATGTGATTTCAAAGTGATCAACCATAATTAACAGCCAAATAACAGAACAACTTGACATTATTTAAAGTGAGATATTCAGAATTTATAAAATGTATTCCCAACAATGTCCATTGAAGAATAAAAAATTACTGGTCATACAAAAGAGCAGGAGAACGTGAATGATAGTTAAAAGTAGGTAATTAAATAGATACTGAAATAACCCATACATTAGATTTGACAAACACCTTAAGATCTGTTTGAATATATTCAGGGACTTGAAAATATGATCTCAATCAATAAATAGAGATATAGAAGCTATAATAAAGAACAAATGAAAATTCTAGAATGGGAAAGCACAATAACTGAAATGAAAAATTCACTCAATAGGCCTAATAGATTAAAGTTGGAAGAAAGAAGGTCAACAAATATACTGTTTTCTATTGCTGCCTACTATTGTTGTACAACAAATTACCACAAATTCAGTGGCTTAGAGGAACACCCATTTTATTATTTCATAGTCACTGTAGATCAGAAGTCCAGACATATGTAGCTGAATTCTCATGATTTCACAAGATTACAGTTGAAGTGATGGACTCTCTTAATATAATTGTACCATGATGAGAACCTTTGCTAATGAGGCTTGATAATTCCCTACAATTTGGAATTTTATTTATCTATCTATTTATCTATCTATTTATTTATTACTTGGCTTACCCTAGAAAAAGTAGGCCTTCCTGTAGCTTTTCTTTTCTTTCTTTCTTTCTTTTTTTTTTATTTTAAGGTACTGGGAATTGAACCCAGGGCTTAGTGCATACCAGGCAAGGGTTCTACCGCTGACTTATATCCCCAGCTCTCCCTGTAATTTTTATTAGGAGTTATAATTATCCAGTAAAATTTCTGATCACTGTTACCTCTGTTGATGTGATGAGCAGCAAACACTGTCAGCAACAATCTGTAGAAATTTTTGTCTACTCTGAAAGCTGAATCTTAAAGAAAATAGTCAGATGGAACTCCTGCTTCCAGATAGCAATCTACAATAACATCTGAAGACATTTTAAATTCAGCTTTTATGAAGAGGATGACACTATTATTATTATTATTTTTAAGTGATGGGGATTGAACCTAGGGCCTTACATATGGTAATTGACAGGATTTTTGAGATTGAAGAACCATAATTGTCTCATCATGCATTAATATATGATATATTATGTATCCTGATATGTGTTAATATATGCTCACCATGTATTAATATGTAATCATATGTCATATATCCAAATATGTGATTCTTCCACTGGTATCCAAGAATTGGTTGCCCTTGTTCCTCCCATGATCAATGTCTGCTTATCTTCAAAATTCAGTTGGAGGAGCAGCAGCTCTGTTGTTGCCTACAGGTGACTCATGCACGTGTTGCAGTTTGGGAAGTCCTGCTCATAATTCTGGGGAAGGAGGAAATTGGATTCATGCACAGTCTTGAGTCATCCACTTGATTTCTGCTGTGCCTAACTGCTTCCACGTCTGCCATGAGCCACTGTTCACTTTCCTGCTGGTAACCCCTGAGAATTCATGAACCACAGTCTCCTGTTTCTTCCATATCAGTAATGGCTTCATTAATTTCCTTGCAGTCTAAATGAAAAGCACCAAAATGTAAAACCATCAAAGGGGGTTCACTTTGCAAAACCCCTTAAATCTTAATTCCCTCTCCAAGGGGGTCTTCTTGAAAGCACTTCTCACTTCAGAAAGCCCTGACAGAGCAATCATTTGACTCCAGGTTGCCTCCCCTGCCTAGCTATCCCTGCCTTGCATTATAAAGTTTCTTATTCATCACAAAGTTCATGACCAAGGCATCTGTGTTAAAAGATTAATAAGAAAAAAAGCATACAACTTTATTTAATTTATGTGTATGTGACACAGGAGCCTTCAGAAATGAAGATACAAAGACACAGGGAAATAAGGATTTTTATGATAAGTTTGACGAAGTGGTAGATAATTGTGGAGAGATATAATTGAAGGAAAAAAGGGAATAATTTAATGGCAATAAATTGGGTAACATAGGAAGACCAGGCTGCTCAGATTATTCTGTGTCCCTGGGTGATATTTTTTTCCCTCTAGGGGAATGGCACAGGGTTTTGTCACCTACTTCAAAGGAGGGCCAGGGAATTCTTTTCTTTTTAAAATTTTTTTTCATTGTATACAAATGGAGCACAACTTTTCATTTCTCTGGTTGTACACAATGTAGAGTTACACCATATATGCAGTCATACATGTACCTAGGGCATTGTTGTCCATCTCATTCCACCATTTTTCCTGCCTCCATGTCCCATCCTCTCCCTTCCTTCCCCTTTGACCAAAGTTTCTTCATTCTTCCCATGGCCTTCTCCCATTATGGATCAGCATACACTTATCAGAGAGAACATTCGGCATTTGTTTGTTTGGAATTGGCTTACTTCGCTTAGCATGATATTCTTCAACTCCATCCATTTACCTGCAAATGCCATAATTTCATTCTCTTTTATTGCTAAGCAATATTTCATTGTGTATATATACCACAGTTTCTTTATCCATTCATCGATTGAAGGGCATCTAGGTTGGTTCCACAGTTTAGCTTTTGTGAATAGAGCTGCTATAAACATTGAAGTGGCTGTATCACTGTAGTATGCTGTTTTTAAGTCCTTTGGGTATAGACGGAGGAGTGGGATAGCTGGGTCAAATGGTGGTTCCATTCCAAGCTTTCTAAGGAATCTCCATACTGCTTTCCAGATTGGTTGTACCAATTTGCAGTCCCGCCAGCAATGTATGAGTGTGTCTTTTCCCCTCTGAAGTGCAAGTTTTAATGTGTTTAACTACTGCATTATGATACTACACATCCTGTTAGGAATGCTCTCTGTTGGGTATGTGGAGTTTTCACTATATTCCTTTAAAAAAATCTGGAGCATTCTGAATTCTGAAACATACCCGCCCCTAGGATTTCAAATGAGAGACTGGATTTCTGTTTGCAGAGAGTTCTTAGTCTTCTTAGTCTTGACATCTGCAAATACCAATATTTACTTAAGGAACTGAATATCTCAGTTTTACCAAGAACTTTCTCTCCAACATGCCTTTCAAAATTCTGCTTATCTGATGCTACAAACACACAGGAGTGGCTAGAAAGGGCTATGGCTTCTCTTCTGCCTCTATTCTTTGTCCTGTTTCAAACTCTATGTCTTTGTGAGGAAGAGTCACTTCTGTTGGGATCTCAGGCATAAATAGATTCTCCCATTACACAGGACCTGGACCAGTCCCTGTAATGCCATTAACTCATTCTCTAGGAGTGGGAGCTCAGAGGTTTTCCAAATTCACATTTATATCCTTGTCAGTTTCCCAGATGGAGATTGTATTGAAAGCCTGATCATATGCTGCATACTAATGTGTTAGTCAATGATGGATCACATATATGATTATGATATTTTCTACTGATATTATAGCCATCTCAGTTTGTATAATGTATGCTACGTGATGTTCACACAACAATGAAATCACCTACAGATGCATTTCTCAGTATATATTCTTTGTTGTTAAGTGGTACATGACTTGATTGACAGTCTTATAGGAGGACCTGCACATCTGGTTTGGGATAGAGTGTTGGTGCTTCAAACAAACTATTGCATTATTGGTGACTTTGATTAGAATTGGGATTAATCAATTGAAAAGATCTTTTCTATGTAAGAGATGCCAAGCTGAAGCCCTACTGGGTAATGCGACTTGCTTTATTTTGCACATTAGTTTAGCTGCTTTGATTACAAAAATGTATCATTTTTTGGCAGACTATTATGTTGTTTCTTGTAATTAAAATGTCATGCAATATTGATTTAAAATATTATGCATGTTAGCTCTGTAAATTCCCCTCTGTTTGGAAATTCAGAAATGGAACTTTGATCCAAATGCCTACTCAATAAATATTATTAGGGTTTTATTACATAACAGATCCTCCTACTGAGGGTAACAGAGATGAATAAAATGCAGTCCCTATTTTGAAGATACTCGTAATCTGGTCAAAGAAAGATGTGTTTGAAACTCATAAGATTAACACTAAAACTGGAGTATATTAAAGTGTGTAAGATACAAAACTTAGTCTTATAGGGCACAGAAGGCAGTATTAGCCCTTTGACCATTGGTTGAGACTGAAACAAAGCTAAGTCTTAAAGTTTCAGAATCTATGTAAGTGTATGTTTTGCTTGTATTTACATTTAACATATTCCATTAGAATACAGTGAAAATCTGGAAAGATCTCTAAAGATTCTAGTCCCAGCTCTGCCACGAATTTTCTAATAGCATTTTTCATGGGGGAAACTTGCTACAAAAACCTATTCCCAGATCTGCACCACCAACAGTGACTCAGAACTTGATGGTGGGGCCTAGGATCTGTATTTTATTTAACAAGCGCAGCAGGTGTTTATTATTATACAGGATAAAGGTTGAGCAAACCTGGACTTTATGGTTTTGTGCGTGCTATTCCAGATCGGCAAATTCAAAGCAGCATCTGCTTCACAGTGGATAGAATCCTATCCAGATTTTCTCCTTGTGTGAATTATGATTTTGATAATCTTGTCTTGAAGGCATTGTACCTTTTTAAGTCATCTGATTTGTGTTTATAACATTCTTTTGTTGTTGTTGTTAATGCTCAAATTTTCTGCAGCTGCCATCATGCATGGGGAGAAGGAAAAAAGAATGGCAGAGGTGTTAAGTCATAGCTCTGGCCTTTCTTGATTCCACATGAGTCTGGACTGGCCCTCCTCTGCACTTCTTGGTAAGTAATACGTTATTATTTTTATTGTTATTCCACCTTAGCCAGTATTCTGTTCCTTGCTACCAAAAGCATTCCAACCAATAGAATTTTTCTTCTTTCCCTTTCTTTCTCCTCTCCTGGCAGTAATGTCAAAGAGGCTCCAAAGTTATTGCCATTTTCTGATTAAGGATATTCTTGATAAAAATGATTTCTGACTTTTGGTCAAGAAGAAGAGAAAATAAGATGTTATTATCTTGTACAGTAAGAAACACAGAAGTGAGCTATACTAGGTGTACATTTCCTATTATTCCCAATTTATAAAATTGAGGTTAGGGAATTTGGCAAGGTCACATGGCTAATCAGTATGGATTTGAACTTAGGAGTCAAACTCCAGAGTCTGTGATGTTAACCTGCACTCAGGGCTGCCTTTTATCTGGGGGTATCTGCCTTGGATGGGCTGATGCTCTGCCAGCTCCACTCCACTTTTGAGGGATGGCCTGATATTCAACGTTGAACCTGTGACACACATTAGGCCAATGAGTCTGTCTCTAAAACTTTTCTGGAATTATTTGAAAAGAATCTGTGTCAAGTGACATTGCCAAACCAATAGGTTATACCTGTGGTGGCTGTGAACATCATCACACCATAGGAAGAAAGTCACTATGGGAATATGTGGTCAAAGGAAGGAGACAGGTGGCTTCTGCTGCTGTTACATGAGCCTGCATCCCGCCAAGCCCTTCAAACTTTATAACTCTTCAGTTATAAAACAGCATACTCTTTCTTTTTGCTGAAGTCAATTTGAGTGTTGCTTTATCACTGAAAGGCTTGCTATGCACTGAATTGTAGCCTTGCCCTATGTTGAAGTCCTAACCTCCAGAACTTCGAAAGGTGGTTGTACTTGGAGACAGGGCTTCTAAAGAGGAAATTAAGATAAATCAAAGTCAATAGAGTGGGATCTAATCCAAAATAACCATCCTTATGAGAAGAGGAGACTAGGACACAAACACATCAGGACTGAGGGATGACTATTTAAGGGTACCAGAAGAAGTCACCATATGCAAGCCAAGGAAAACCAAAACCTACTGACACCCGATCCTGGGCTTCTAACCTCCAGAACTGTGAGAATACATTTCTGTTGTTTGAGCTACTCAGTTTGTGGTACTTTATTATGGCAGCCCTAGAAAACTAATATAAGACTCTGAATGATTCCTAAATTTGCATCTGGAGGTGAGATTGTAAAGTAAGGAATTGGTTCAGTCAAGATGGGATAAGGCAACTGGCACAGGAACTGGCAGTCTCTGTTATGCAGTGGTAAAGCAGCTGGTTAGATTCTCCTATTTTATCTTGGAACTCAGACCATGTGGTCAATGAGGTTGAAAGTTACAGAGATGGGTCAGAAAAATGTTAGGATGTCAGAGTAAGATTAATATATTTTGTGGCCTTTGGTAAGTACCTACCAGAAAGACAAGTTTTATTAGAAAAGGACCATCTGAAAGCAACAAGGGGAGGAAAGACAGCTTTGCTAAGTGGGGGGCCTTTCCTCCTATAGCAGTCAACCAAGAATGTTGGATATCTCAAGCTTCTCTGAATTAAAAAGTGGGATTCTCTATTCTTATCTATGATCACTTCCAGCAAAAGCTAGGAGGTGGAAACCATATCAGAACTCAAGATAGGGATTAGAAAGGAGCTTCATTCCTGTCCTTCTGGGCTGTTCCTACACATCTGGCAGATATTTAGTAGCCTGAGAAAGGTGATAGTTGTAAAAAGACGTCATCTGTGACATAACCAAGAGATGAGGAGGAAATTGGCTGGCAGACAATGGCTGGTGCTTCCCTGGGAAGCCAGTAGGAAGACCATAGGTTGAGGACTAGCTGGGCTGGTAGAGCATGAGGATGTGCTGCTAAGGGACAAACCCCCACAATCAAGAGTCTGAAATCCAGGACCACAACGGAACAGCACCTCTGGCTTTAGTCATGGTCCATGGAATCGTCCAATTAAAAGCAGTATAGCTATATTGTCCAAGAAACTGAAAATTTGGCCAGAAAAGGTAGTGATGGCTCAACTTCCAAAGCAATTTTCCAGCTCCTGTCACTGGCTCCAATATGAATGGGCCGTGTGGATCCTGAGGGGAGAACTTCCAAATTCTTTCCAGATGCTGGTTGTTGGGACTGGCCTTACCTCCCCCTGCCCCTGCCCCTGACAAAGCCAGGATGAAGCAAGTGACTCAGGTTGGATCAACATCATATTTCATGCACCTGATCCCAGTGATTGGTTCCTATATGGACCCAAGACCCAAGTAATTGCCATAAGATAGCCCTAGGACTGATTGGCATACCCTCCTGGAAAGTAAATCACTTTTCCCTGGCTTCCTAAATCAGCAGAACAGAAGTGTCAAGTCCTAGGGTGGTGGATGTGGGAAGAGCTATTGGAAAATGAAGTCAGAATTGAGACATGTGGAGCTGGGAGATATGTACATGGAGGGAGACACTAGTGCTAATGCCCGAAGTGATTTCTGTTCCTCTACTTTTTAACTTTCAATTGCATGAACCAGTATGTTCTGTGCTACTTACTTTCTTTCTCTTATTTTCTTCTCTTAGAAAGGAAAGTCACTTGTTTCATCTTGGACTTGTCAGGTACAGAGAGTGCTAGAAGACAAGCTCTACCCTAAACCACCAGAACCTAGAAGAGCATCAGGAATTGTTTCCCTCTGCACAGCCCACTCTTTTTGATACAGATGCATTACAGAATTGCTTTGAAAGTTGACCAATTGCAATTTTTTTCTCCTTTCTTTTCTGTCCTTATTTTCCCTTCCTCCTTTTATCCTCACCTGCTAGAGTTGGTTATATCAGTTGGAATCACATTTTTGACTCTTATAATTTTGACTCTTCATTAGCAATACAGAAGCCACAAATATTATTCAGCAGATTAAGACATAACCATGTGCTGAGACACTAGAGATTCAAATTTGAATGAGAAGCAGAGTGTGTCTTCAGGAAACCTTAAATAGTCTGTGAGCAGTGGTGCACACCTAAAATCCTCAGACTTGGGAGGCTCAGGCAGGAGGATCACAAACTCAAGGCCTCGGCAACTTAGCGAGGCCCTGAGCTACTTAGCAAAATCTTGTATCAAAATAAAAATAATAAAAAATAGTTCAATAGTAAAATGTCCCTGGGTTCAATCCCTGGTGCAAAAAAAAAAAAAAAAAGGACACAGTACTGTGTGACATGTGCCACAAGTGAGTATAGAATGAGATGCAGAGATGGTCCCCATTTGGACTAAGGGATTAGGAAAAGCTTCCAGGAACTATAATGGCCATTCTGTTTTTCATGACATTGTGATTACTTGACACAAGGGCTATGGTAATACTGACAAACCACTATCAATATTAGAGAAAAAGTAAAGCAAAGAAAACAAAATAGATACTTGTAGCCCCAAAGTGCTATCTTTGTAACACACAGTAATTAACTTTCTAATCAAAGTCATTGCTACCAAAATCAATTAGATTAATGTTCAAGACTCTTTTCTTCCATAAAGAGGTTTTTTATCATTTCTTTTCACTAAGCTTAAAGAGGACTAGGAGTTTATGATTTATGCAGAAGGAATGCCCTATAGCCATTCTTTTGAATGATGGACAAGGAAGCTGTCATTTCACTCTTCAAGAGTAGGCAGTGCCCAGACAGAATGGCAGTTATAGAGAATACAAGCCACAAAAGTGTTGACAAGGATGTAGGAAAAAAGGCACACTCATACATTGCTGGTAGGACTGCAAATTGGTGCAACCAATCTGGAAAGCAGTATAGAGTTTCCTTAGAAAATATGCAACGGAACCACCATTTGATCCAGCTATCCTATTTCTTGATCTATACCCTAAAGACTTAAAAATAGCATACTACATTATCACAGCCACTTCAGTGTTTATAGCAGCTCAATTCACAATTGCTAAACTGTAGAAGCAATCTAGATGCCCCTCAATAGATGAATGGATAAAGAAACTGTGGTATATATACACAATGGAATATTACTCAGCAATAAAAGAGAATAAAATCATGGTTTTGCAGGTAAATGGTTGGAGTTAGAGAATATCATGCCAAGTGAAGTAAGCCAATCCCCCAAGACCAAAGGCCAAATGTTCTCTCTGATAAGTGGATGCTGATCCATAATGGAGGGGAGGAGGCAAGAAGAATGGAGGAACTTTAGGCAAAGGGGAGGGAGAGGAGGAGAAGGGCATGGGGGCAGGAATGATTGTGGAATGAGATGGACATCATTACCCTAGGTACACATATGCCTGCATGTATGGTGTAATGCTACATGGTGTCCAACCTGAGAAATGAAAGGTTGTGCTGTATTTGTGTACAATGAATCAAAATGCATTCTGCTCTCATATACACATAATTAGAATTAATTAATTAATTTAAAAAAGAGTAGGCAGTGTAGATCAGCAGGTGGTGCTGTGGTCTACTCTGTAGGCTGAAGTTTTCTACTATTCCTAGGAGGGAGCCTGTTTTGATTTCCTTTTCTCTTGTTTACATATACATGAAATATACCCATTTGTCACTACTGAAAACAGCCCTAGAGTAAAATGGGCCTCAAGGTCATTTAATGTGTGCCTCTTAAAACCTCAGACACTGTTTCCCCCACTGAAATTCCATGTAGTGTATAGAACTTTTATCTTTATTCTTACTCTACTTGCCACATCTATATTTTTTTCTTTTAAAAAATATTACTCCAAGGCCTGAGTGGTTGAGTATGAACTCCCAGCTCTTGTACTTTTATGGTCTTAGATATTATATTTGTTTTGTTCTCCTGAAATATTACACTAAAAGCCACTTTCCTTGCTATGTGTATTTTTTTTGGAAAAGTTTGAGGGCTCACAATTTCCGAGGTCTTAGTTCATACATGGTCCAGTCCATTCTTTGTGCCCTAAGGTGAGGCAGACATCATGGCGGAATTGTGTGGCAGAGAAAAGTAGCTGGGAACGTGGCACCCAGGAAGCAGAGAAAGAGCTCTGTTCAACAATGACAAAATATATACCTCAAAGCTGTGTCCCCAGGGATTCACCTTTCCAGTCACACCCTACCTGCCTGCATTTACCACCAATTTATTCCCTTTCGGGGGATTCATTCACTGATTGGGTTAAGGTTCTCACAACCCCATTATTTCACTTCTAAACCTTCTTGCATTGTTTCACACATGAGCTTTTGGGAGATACCTCATATCTAAACCATGAAATTCTACCCCTGGCCCCAAAGGCTCATACCCATTTCTCAATGCAAAATGCATTTAGTCTATTTCCAAGAGTTCCCATAGAGTCAACAGTTCCAAGATTGCCCCAAATTCCAAGTCTAAAGTCTCCTTTAAGACTCCAGGCAAACTCTCAGCCCCTGTAAAAATCAAAAGCAAGTTACATATATCCAATATATAAAGATACAGAGTAAATACTTCTATTCCACAAGGGAGAAATAGGAGCATGGGAAGAAGGGATGAGACCAAAGCAAGATCAAAATCCAGATGGACAAACAAGTTCTGTAGTTCCATGTCTAGCATCTGGAGCACATGGCAGAATATTCTCTTTAAATGGTTTGTGTATCTCCACCTCTATGGCTTTGCTAGTTGCAATCTACATGGCCTTTCTCTTGGCTTGTCTCTGATTGATTCCTGCACTTTTCTCTACAGACATCCCACGGTACTGGCATTTCCTAACCTCGTGGGTCTCCGCTGCAGTTTTGGCTTCCTTCTCACATCTCCATACATCACCCACTCATAGGGTGCCCACAGGGACTCTGAACCTGCTGCACCTTGCCTGGCTTTCCAGGTCTTTCTTTGAAATCTTGGTGGAAGCCATGACCCCCTAACTCCAGCACCTGCATTCCTATAGAACTAGCACTATGTGATCTGCCGCCATCTTTTTTCAGGGGAGTGGTATACCATGGATTGAACCCATGGGTACTTAACCACTGAGCCACATCCCCAGTCTTTATTTTTAATTTTGAGACAGGATCTCATTAAGTTGCTGAGGCTGGTTTTGAACTTATGATCCTCCTGCCTCAGCCCCCAAGCCACTGGGATTATAGGTGTATTCCACCTTACTCAGCTGCTACCATCTTGAGCAGTGACCAAACCTCAAGGACTCTGGCTATAGCAACCTTGGAACAGCATCCTAGACCACCCTGTGCAAACCTGGTGCCCCATTGGTCTCTTTTCAAAGGAATTTTTACTTTTACTCCCTTGAGCCTGATATGGATGTGATCTTGCCAATTCCTAATATGCCCTCAAGCCATCTTTTCTATTGTCTCTGGGTAAAGTCTTTAGCTTTAGTGACTCTAATGTCTTTAGCAACCACAGATTCCTTAGCTCCAGTTTTACTCAGTTTTCTGGCCAAACTACAAGTTTTTCAAATCTTTCATCTTTGCTTTCTGCTCCTGATTATCACAATACACTTTGCTAAAAGCTGCCAGCAATATCCATGCCACTGTCTAAAGGCTGTACTGTTTATAAAGTTTCCTTCACCAGATTAATTAATCCACCACCTTTAAATTGAACCTCATACAAAGTCTCAGGACTTGAGCAAAATGCAGACAGTTTGTTAGCCAGAATGTAGCATGAATGGCCTCTAATCCAATTTCCAATAGAATCCTTTCTCCTCTGAAACTTCATGAGCCCTGTCTTTAGTGTACATAGTCCTATTTGCATTCTGTCTTCTGACATCCTGCCAGAAGAACCCATTAAACTCAGCTTACAATAATCTAAACCACTTCCAGCTTGCATCTCTAAACTTTCCAAAATCCCTCCCACAAATTCCAAAAAGCTCCAAAAGCTTCTGATCCACACGGTCAGGTTAGCCACAGCAACAACCCCACTTCTTGGTACCAATTCCTATTTTAGTCAGCTTTTTCACTGCTGTAACAAAAAGACCTGATGAGGACAATTTTAGAGGAGGAAAAGTTCACGGTTTCAGAGGTTTCAGTCCATAGAAGGCTGACTCCATTCCTCAGGGCCTGAGGTAAGGCAAAATACCATGGTGGAATTGTATGGTAGAGGAAAGCAGCTGGGAACATGGCACCAAGAAGCTAACTTTTTTTTAAAAAATTATGATTTGAAAATTTTTCAGTAGCATTTCCTTAGGAAAATGACTAAATGCATCTTCATGGTTTTCTTGGAGTAGGTTATGGAGTAGGTCTATGCTTTAATTGTCTAGGAATATTGGCTTTTGGGATCTGTGGATGAGCCTGGTTTAAATGTTATTTGTCTCAATTAAAATAAACTGCCATGCTTGTTCTAAAAGGGTTCTCATAAATCAGGCACTGGTGGTATGGGACCATGTTTATGTTTTAATTTGATGTGTAAGACTCTGGATTCATGTAGTATCATGAGCCTTAGTTAATATTCTGTCAGGATGATGACACCTGATATTTCTGCACCAGAGAAAGTCATTTTCTTTGCACTAGCATCTATAGTTAGTGATGATAGCTCTCATCCATGTACTTCTACAACAGTACACCAAATAACAGTACAAACCACATGTAGTAAAGAACATAAGCTCTAGAATGAGATGTACAAACCTCACTGTGCTATTGGTGACAAGTTCCATAACATTAGGTAAGTGAGGTAAGTGATAATTGGGGTTTTTTATCTGGAAAATAGTTTTTTATCTGGAAAATATTATTTACTGCAAAAGTTTTTTTTAATTACTGATAAAATGCTTAGTAGGCCACCTAATATGTCATCTAATGATAGGCATTCAAGACATGAAACTATTATTATTCTCTTTTCTTCTTTTCATTTCACTTTTGTTTCTCTCCCTATATACTTTTGGTATGAAAATAGCTTTCATTGGACATTTATAATGTTGATTTTGTTTTCATCTTTTGGCTATTGTTTCCTTTCAAATATTTATGTCTTCCTTCCTAGTCTTCACCTGTTCTTCGTTTTTTCTCTAACAATCACAGATTGCATATCATAACCTTACCTTATTTTGCCCCTTTTATTTTTCCTGTTCTTTGATGACTCTTTTTCGATTGATTATGCTGACACCTGTGATCAACCTTTATAACTGTAACATCAAATTTCATTCTTTTCTTGTCAGGGTTTGTTATGGTTTGGATGTGAGGTGTCCCCCAAAAGCTCATGTGTGAGATAATGCAAGAAATTTCAGAGGAGAAATGACTGGATTGTAAGAGTCTTAACCCAACCAGTGAATTCATCTCCTGATAGGGATTAACTGAGTGGTAATTTAAGTGGTAGGGTGTGGCTGGAGGAGGTGGGAATATATTTTTGGCGAGTAGAGTCTTTCTGCTTCTTCTTCTTCTTCTTCTTTTTTTTTTTTTTTGGTACTGGAGATTGAACTCAGGGGTACTCAACCACTGAGCCACATCCCAAGCCCTATTTTGTGTTTTATTTAGAGACAGAGTCTCACTGAGTTGCTTAGCACCTTACCGTTGCTGAGGCTGGCTTTGAACTTGCAATTCTCCTGTCTCAGCCTCCCAAAGTGCTGGGGTTACAGGCTTGCGCCACCACGCCCGTCACTTTCTGCTTCTTGATCATCATGTAAGCTGTTTCCCTCCACTTACACTCTTCTACCATGATGTGTTGCCTCACCTTGAGCCCTGAGGAATGCAGCCTGCTGTCTATGGATTGAGACCTCTGAAACCATGGGCCCTTAAATAAACTTTTCCTCCCCTACAATTGTACTGGTCTGGTTTTTTAGCCACAACTGCGAAAAAGCTGACAAACACAGTCTCTAAGGATGATCTTGGAATCAGCCAGCAGACCGGTCACTCACTGAAGATTGACTTGGAATAAACATGCAACATTTACTATTTTTAAAGGACAATCTAAATGTCCCAGTCTTCCTGGAGGCCAATCTCTGAATGGTGATACCTGTGAAAGAAATATAAATCAGGCTCCGGGCAAGACTTCACCAAATATTTCTTGAGAATTTTATTTATATTTCAGGGAATTATACTGCCCAACACACACACACGCGCGCACACACACACACACACACACACCCTATTAACCATATTTAGATAATGTTCCCTCCCCTCAGTTCCAGTCTTCACAGACTCCCTCATATCTACTCCCTTTTCTGCCTTATTTTTTCTTTCTTATATGATGCCCTCATGCCACCAAACTAGGCCTCTTGATTGCCACTCTCCCCAACCACCTCTACTTTGCCAAGCTCCTCCTACCCTCTGCATCCCCCACATTGCTTCTCTGAATATCTCTCTGCTTTGTCTTATGTGGAACAGGTCAGACATTATCTGATTCTCCATGTCTCCTCTCCACCTTTAGCACCCATTCATTTTAACACAGGCAAGTGCTTATAAGAAATCTTTGGTGCAATGGCATCAATGTGAATTAGAAAGGACTCTATGCCAACATGACTTCATTTTTGTTTCTGAATCACCTGCCCACAAAAGATAAAGTTGCAGACTAATAAATAACTTCAACATTGGCTTCAGAAAATTCTTACATACCAATTTATTGAAGACAATACATTGCTTATCTGGGCAAAACTTTGCTTATTAACCAGATTACTTATTTAAGACTCTCTCTTTTCTGTGACCATCTTAAATTATTATATAAGCATTCTAAAATGAAGCTTATTTATACATTTTTATATGTAAGGTTCATATTGCATATAAAAATATAATTATTTACATATAATATAAATACCTATAAAGTTTTCTGCCTTGGAAGATCTTTTTAAACCACTTGAGCTCAGACTCCAGTTCTAAGCTGACATGATGGAGTACTAGGCCTACATTTTCTTCTAGTAGGTTCAGGGTTTCTAGACTAAGAGAATCCTACTTTTAAATGAGAGAAAATACTTTGCTCCATCTTAGGGAATATTTTTTTTGTTTCTGGGATATAGGTTTTTTTCTTTAAAAAATAAAAGTTGAGGGAAAGAGGAAATATTGGAGAATGATATTGTTCAAATTATAGTTAATTGGTGTGCATGTGCAAATATGTAACAACATAATTTAGGGCCTCGCTAATCCAACCATTATGTACAAGTATAATGCACCAATAAAACAATTGTTACTACTTTTTTTCTTTTTTTGCAGTGCTAATGATGGAACTTAGGGTTTCTTGCTCTCCTACTAAGCTATACCCCAGTTCTGTTATTACTATCTAATTGGCAAATAAAAATTGCATATATTTGTGGTATACCATATGATGTTTTGATATATATATATTATGTTGTGAAATGATTATACCAGTCAAATTAACATACCCATTGCAACTTCTTTTGTGTGTATTTGTGGTAAGAACATTTAAAATGTTTTCTCCTTAAAGAAAATTTGGTATATATACACAATGGAGTTTTATTCAGCCATAAAGAAGAATTAAACTATGTCATTTGCAGGGAAATGGATGGAAATGGAGAATATTATGTTAAGTGAAATAAGCAAAATTGAGAAGATCGAAGTTCATAGGTTTTCTCTTATATGTGGAAGCTAGAGGGGGAAAAGGGAAAAAAAGAGTGGGTGGATCCCATGAAAATTGAAGGGAGATCAGGAGAACAGAAGAAACAGACCAGGAGGAGGGAGGAAATGAGGGAAGGGGGAAATACTGGGGAATGTTAGTGGCTAAATTATATTATTATATTGCATGCATATACAAGTATGTAACAATAAATCCCACCATTGGGGGAGGGCACCAGGGATTGAACCCAGAGGTACTTAACCACTAAGCAACATCCCCAGCACTTTTTATTTATTTTTTAATTTTGAGACAGAGTCTCACCAAATTGCTTAGGGCCTTGCTAAGTTGCTGAGGCTGACTTTGAACTTCTTATCCTCCTGCCTCAGCCTCCCGATCCACTAGGATTACAGGGGTATGCCATCACTCCCAGCCCACCATTGTATACGATTATAATGCCTCCATAACAATGTGGAAAAATGTTTTCTTTTAACAATTTTCAAGTGTATGATACTGTAGATCTATTTTTAAACATTCTGAGGAATCTCCATACTGTTTTACATAATAGCTATACTAATTTACATTTCCACCAACGTAAAATAAGCTAAATGAAATTTCTATATAACAATTTTGCTTTTTCTCCTATTCTTAAAACTTGGACACTCTTCCAGCGGTAACTAGAGCTCTTCTGCTACCTAGGGATCGTACTACATTCAGATCACCTTCCCACTTCTCTGCTACACGTCTCTCTCTCACCACCATCCCATTAATAATTTCACCACTCTCCGGTAATTGTTGATTTTGTAATAGCTATAAAATCCTAGGAATCAGAGCAAGAATTCTGGTCTTTGATTTCTCAGACTCATGTCCAGAAGAACTCAGGGCCACTGTGGGTCTGTATTGCTAAAAATATATATTAAGAATTTAGCTTTATTCATTTTGGAGTGGGGAAGAGAGCGAGTAAAGGCTGAGAGGGTGAAGATGAGGAAGAAAGAGGGAAGAGAGAGGACCAAGAAAGGTAGATGGGCCTGGTCCCTCCTGGTGTGTACTGAAGCAACATACGTGATGACATGGTCAAGCGTGGGGTTATGACTTTCCAGGTAAACCTTCTTGTTTGATCTGTGAAATCTGGAAAACTTGCCTAAAGTTCTAATATTATAGGTATAACTGAAAATAAAACTTACCTGTGATCTCTCAACATCCAAAGAGGGGAATCAATCCTTTAAGATATAGTTTTTCTCCCAGAAAGAGTGGAGGCTCCTATTACGAGGGAGAATGACATGATGCTAACCCTGGCTAGGGTTATACACAACATGTGATAATTTATCATAAAATGACTACTATGTAGCAGGCAGGCAGCAATGGGTGATGTTTCATTTTTTCCCTCCACATTTATTGAGGAGTGAGCATTGTTTCCTTTTATTCATTTATTTATTTGGAACCAGGGACTGAACCCAGAAGCCCTTTACCACTGAGCCACATCCCTAGCCCTATTTTGTGTTTGATTTAGAGACAGGGTCTCACTGAGTTGCTTCGTGTCTCACTGTTACTGAGGCTGGCTTTGAACTCACAATTGTTGGGTCTCAGCCTCCCAAAGTGCTGGGATTACAGGTGTGTGCCACAGTGCCTTCCTTTTATTTTTTTATGTTTTATTTTGAGACAGGGTCACACTGGATTGCTCAGACTGGTCTTATACTTGCTATCCTCCTGACTTAGCTTCCTGAGTAGCTGGAATTACAGGTATATGAAATGGCGCCTAGCTAGGAATCATATTTTTTGAGTAACTTATAGTCTGTTTTCAACTGCCTGTCAATTTAAGTTGTTACTGCATGAAATTATAGTAGTGTGTATGAGAATTTACATCTAATGTACTGGCTCTGTATTATCCTCTGTCACTTAACTATGGACTGTCATAGAATAATCATCGTGGGATCTAATAATGAACTTCATTTACAATGGAGAAATTTCTTAATAAATAAAATGTTGCAGTCAAATTTGCTGATCATTTTGGAAGTTTATAGCCCTTGAAAATTACTTGGGAAATAGCGTTGACTGACTTGAGATAAAAATATGCTTCTCTTTCTGTCTGTGCTCACAGAATTTATGCTGTATTTGCAAAATTGAACTATATATGAAATGCTCTACAGTATGTTTTAATTATAAGAGAACAGACTGTATGCTTTTCTTAATCACCCCGACAGAATTTGTCATGGCAGCAGACCATTACTTTTTCTCCTATTGTGTTAGATTGATAGAATGTGCTTCCATCCTGCAATCTGAATCGGCATAAGAAAGACTACTAGATTTCATCTATTTTATTCTTCTACAGATTATTCTGCCATGGGGAAATAAAGTAGTGAAGGTATTCATGTGAGCATGCAGATCAGGAAAGCATTAATGGGAAGACATGAAGACTCTAGAGGGAGATCAGAAATCAGACTCTAGAGGGAAGAACAGAAATCCTGTACATTTGGAAAGTTGCATGTTGTAAAGGAAATCAGTAAAGAAGAGGCAGAGGAAGCCTTTACTCAAGGGATATGAGATAATATGCTTGAAAGGGAGTTTGAATGGAATAGAGGATAGATCTGAGAAGAAAAGCAGATCAACAAACTTGTCAGGTTGTGGGGAAGCTGAAGCTGATTGGTGGGAACCCTGGGCATTTGAAGTGATGAAGCTGCTGTCTTGTGGATGCTGCTCTTGCTGGGCAGAAGGGTGAGGCTCTCAGAATGCACGACTCCTCTCCAGTGAAGAAGCCTGAGCAAGTCCTGTGCAGTGGGTTGAAGTTAGCTCTTAATTACACAGCCTTCTTTGCAATGGTCAGTGTCAATACTAGCATGAACTGCATGCTCCCCCAGCTTTCTCTCTTCCTACTTCTTTTTTCTTCTACTTCTTGCCTTTCTGCTCCTGTGACCAGATATACCTCATACCATGGTTCAATTTATTCCTCAAAGAGTTGCAGATGTGACACTTTGAATTATACCGCAAATCACAGTTTTGATAGAATTTGTGGAGTCTGAGCCTTGGTAGATGGGGGTAGATTTTGGTGTGATAAGTGTGTTTGGGGACTCGCTAAACTCTCAGGCTTCTAGATCACCAAGTAATCTGCAAAATATCAATCTTCACCACATCCCCAAGCCTCAAACCATTGCCTATTTGTATCCCTGGGGTAGAGATCAGGGGTGGAGTGAGGAATTAAGTGGCTCCCTGTGGAATTAGGGAAGGAGTTACATATATGATGGATCTGAGGGGGAAATAAGGACCAGGGCCAAGACAACAATCCTGTCTTAGACTGTTTCTGTTGCTATAAAAGAATACCTGAGGCTGAGTAGTTCATAAAGGAAAGAGGTTTGTTTTAGCTCATGATTCTAGAAACTCAAGTGTGTGGCACTCATGTCTGCTCAGCTTCTAGTGAGGGCCTCCTGGTAGAAAAGTAGAAGGGGCAAGAGGGCATGTGTGTGAGAGGAGGAAGTTCTAGCTTTGCTGTATAACCCGTTCTCATGGTAACTAATTTACTCTTCCAGAAACTACATTAATCTTGTCATCCCACCCAACACAGGCCCCACCACCTCTCAATAGTCTTACATTGGCAAGTAAATTTCAACATGAGTTTTGAAAGAAATGGACCACATCCAAACCATAGCAGATCTTAATAGGTTGAAAATTAGAGGTAGACTAGGACCAGGAATGTCTGACTATGTTTTATACTTAATGTTAAGCTGATTTTTAAAAAGTGATTTCATGTTTCAATAGAATCCTTTGATGTAGCAAAGTGATAAATGTACCCCCTGTCAAAACATCTGCAGCAATGTTATATTTTTGGAGCAAATCTTGTGTCATTGTTCAAGAGGAATTAAAGGAGGGAAAAGACTGACCATTAGAATAGTTTGGAGATGAAACAATTGGGGCTTAAACTGGAGATCCAGGAGAGCAAACACGACGCGGTAATAGCACATCTGAGAAGACCATGGAGGGTATGAGAGGAAGGTGGAAGTCAGTTCTGGTGATTTCTAAATGCCATGTCTGCAATTCACTTGAACAAATCTGTTGGTCTTTATTCTGGCTTCTAGGTCATCACTACACATGTTTTTGTCCAGATTTTTACTGGGCTATATCTTTACCACCTCTCCAGGCTTGATCGTAAACATCGGAAATTTCATCTCTTCCACCTGCAAATCCACTGTCTATACCCTTGGATTGGTTGAAAAGCCTTTGGTCATACTGCACTTCATTGGAATTCCAAGGATTGGACACACCAAGAGCAATGACTTCACTGATATCTTGATTTTCATTTCTCTGCAGCTTCGACCTCTTATCAGGAGCTGCCTTAGAAAGATTCTGGTCATGCTGTCTCTCTTTTCATCTATCATGACAAATTTCATCTCTCTCATGTGCCTCCCCATCCTCTTTTTCCACATGGGGTTTTGATCCTCACTCTCTCTCTAGCTTTTTGGGCCATTTCTCTAAGTTTCTCTTCATGTTTCTCCTTTTCTTTTTGAGCCATCTTTCGCTCTACTTGGGCACGCATTTCCACAGCTTCATGAGCCTTCTGATCAGCAATGTACAGTGCTTCAGTTTGGCAAAATTCTCATTTATGTGTACTGTCCGAAGTCCTCTTCCATCAGCAGCTAGACATTTGTCTAGTGGAATTGTATAACCCTTTGCATTTTTTCAGGTGGAAATACAAGGAGGAATCTTCCACTCTTGTTCCTTTACAGTCATCTTTCGACCTAGGATAATGTATGACAGATGCAGGAAGAGAAGGTGGTCCCCAGGGAATTTTCTTATTAATCTTGAACCTTGGAGGTTCCACTGGATCTTTCTGCATTTCTACCATTCGAATACCCCTCTGTTTAGCTCCAGAGTTGAAAGCTACTCCTTGCTGAAATGGTGTGTACTGGATGTACTCAGCAGGAGCCAGTTTATCAGCTGCTTGAACTGGTATGGCTGCGGCAATCCTCTGTGATAGAGATTTCACTAAAGCTACCTTTGTCTTTTCTGTTTTCTCTTCAATAGCTTGCTTCTTCATTAGGTCTTTGTAGGTCTGGATCATCTGCATTCATAACTCCTTTGGAACCAGGTCAGTGTATTTGCCATAAATGACCCTGTCTTTTGACTGTCCTAAATTTCTAACTTCCTTATCTAACTTCACCTTATATTCTAATTGGAGAAGCAGAAAACAAATACATGTACATATATAGTAAATGCAGAAAAAGAAAAAGCAGAGCGAAGGGGTTGGGCAGGATGAGGGTTTTTTTTAATTTTTAAAATTTTTGGTGGTGCTAGGGATGGAACTCAGGACTCACACATGCTAGGCAAGCATTCCACCACTGACTATGCCCTCAGCCCCATGAAGAGGCTATTTTAACTTGACTAATCAACTGTGATTTTTCTCCAGGGACAACAGATGTAGCTATGGAGAGAACCAAGCAAAAATCTTGGGGGAGAACATTCTCGACAACAGTAATACACTAAGGCAGGTGTGACCTTGGAGTTTTCATGTGTTTACTTTTTATTTTTCTCCCAGCAATTGCATCATATTTAATTTTTCATTTAAGGACCCAGCTGAATAACCAGTGTATTTGACATTTTTTCCTTTCGTTCCGTATCCAGAAAGTAGGGCCACATGGATCTCCGGAAAAGCACCACCATCTCCAAAATCCTCTAAGAACCGAGGTATCCAGCCTTTTCGGTGCCCGTAAGGGCAGGGGGTTCTCTTCGGGAGACCAGTGAGGTCTGCTGTGAACACTGAGATCTTGCTTTTTCTTCAGCCTCAAGGTGGTCTTGAGATAGCTCAGTAGGTACAGGTAGAAAGCCCAGAGAAATAAGACGCTGCCCCCAGCGGCTCCACCGCGCCCACCCGAGCCGCGGGCAGGCGGGAGCGCCCTCCAGCCTGTCGCGAAGCTTAAGCGAAAAACACGCGCGAGGCTCCATCGCGAGGCCACACCCCGGCTCTCGGCCACGCCCCGGCCCTCGGCCACGCCCCGGCCCTCGGCCACAGGGAGGGGGCGAGCTCAACATGGGAAACTCTCAGGAAAGACCCGGGTTTCATTGAGGACTAGTGGCCCTGGCGGCCAGCGGGAAGGTGTACCCAAGATCTCAGCCCACGAGATTCCGTGCCCTAGGCCAGGTCACCGCCCGGGGGGCGTGTGGACAAAGAAAAGGAAAAGATGGCTACTCCCAGACCCCTCCGCAAGGAGGACCCGAATCAACCACTTTCCTGGATTCTTGAGAAGCTGTTGCAAAGAATGGAAATGTACACAGAAGTCATAAAAGATGGGGTCTTCATGAAAATTTATCACATTGGAGTGGTGTTATAGAGAGGTGTTAAAGCTCTTGCCTGTAATTTGCAAGGCCCTGGGTTTAATCTGCACCACAGAGGGGAAAATACCATATTAAAAATAAGATTTCCAGCTAGGATTGATGGCACAAACCTATAATCCCAGCGACTCAAGAGGCTGAGGCAGGAGGATCACAGGTTCAAGGCTAGCCTTGGCAACTTAGAGAGACCCTCAGCAACCTAGTGAGAACCTATCTCAAAATAAGAAATAATTAATTTTTAAAAAATGACTGAAGCTATAGCTCAGTGATAAAATATTCCTGGGTTCAATCCCTAGCAAAAAGAGAAAGAATTCTAGCTGATTGGTTATGTTGGCAAGAACTGTAATTCCAGTTCGTTGGGAAGTTGAGGGAGGATTGTAAATTTGAGGCCACCCTCTGGAACTTAGACCCCATTTTTAAAAAATCTTTTTTATGTGCAGGAGATAATTTGAGACTAAATATCTAAGAACGATGAGCACCATTTAAAGTAGGATGTGGAGAGGCTGAAAATGCAGCTCAAGAGCACTTGCCTAGCATGTAGAAGACCTTGCATTCAGTTCCCAGGAATGTATTTAAAAAAAAAGTAAAGTAAGATGTAGGTACCAGTATTAGAAATATAGATGTATATTTGGGAACACATGAAGATCACAACCTGTGTTTAAAATGTTTTTTTTAAATGATTTTTGTTTTGGTTTCTGAACAATAAACTTACCATTTCATTTAACTTGTAACTTGTAACAGAAATAAGCTATAATAAAATAATTTGGATCCTAATTTTTCATGCTGAGGAACAGACCATTTTGCTAATTCCATAATCATATCCACAAACAAATAAATTAGTATTTATTCAATTTGTTAGAAAATTTGGAATCTTGCTTGAGCAGCTGGCTATCTTTGCCTGCCAAATTAATTGTAATGAATGATCTAATTTCTTAAGGAAATGAATTTGAAAAAATCCTGGATTAAATAGCTTTGTGGCTAGGAGGCAGGATTATGAGGTTACTCTGTGCCCTACTACAGGTACTCTGGAAATCCTATTTTGGGGCTTAATGCTCTAATAACAAATATCACTTTACAATAACACTTTCTTTTGGTCATCAGTCTACTGACAAAATTAGCCGGCTGAGGCAATTGCAGTATAATGTAATTGTCGGAATTTGAGGGCCAGTGGTACATTTGATAAGTAAACATGGGACTGGATTTTCACTTCCTATGTTTAAAGGATTGGAAAGTTAGATATGTCTTAGCATCTCAATCCCTGAAGGCCTGGTCGTAGACATCTGGCCCATCTACCTCTGATTACATCAGCTGTCACCATAAATAGAAAGTTCATGATCTGTCTTTCTAGGACAGCTGTGGTAATAAGACATTAATATGTGCTACTTTCAGATCCTTTGAAGAACCTGAGTTCACTTATAAAGAATAGAAAATTCCTTGTGAGAGGCATTGGGTTCGATCCTCAGCACCACATGAAAATAAATAGATAAAATAAAGGTATTGTGTCCATCTACAACTAAAACAAAACAAATTTTTAAAAAGAAAAGGGTACTTGTTCATTTTTAGACTGAATATTTCTCTTATTTTATAGCATTGTCTATAATACTTCCATCACTGTTGACTCTTAATGATAATAGAAAACATTCTTCTTTTTTCAATTTTAATGAAAATGCTTTTAGTGTTTCTGTATTTAAAATGTCTACTATTAGCTGGGTGTGGTGGTGCAAGCCTGTAATCCCAGCACTTAGGGAGGCTGAGACAGGAGAATTGCGAGTTCAAAGCCAGCCTCAGCAACAGTGAGGCGCTAAGCAACTCAGTGAGATCCTGTCTCTACATAAAACACAAAATAGGGATGGGGATGTGGCCCAGTGGTAGAGTGCCCCTGAGTTCAATCTCCAGTACCAAAATAAATAAATAAAATGTCTGCTATTGATTTTGAGTAAATACACTTTGACATAGTTGGAAGATTCGCTCTATTTTTTAAAATATGAAAAATAGCAAGTTGAACTTTTTAGCATTAATTATTATGATTTTATTCTCCTTCAAAGATTTAATATTCTTGAAATATTATATCATGCTTTTCTAGTGCTTGGACTCTTCATGAATTCCTAAGTCAAACCTTATGTGGTTATAGTGGTTCATTAATATATTGTCAGATTTTATTGGCTATTTAACATTTTTTCTTTCCTATATTTCCAAGTAAAAGTGATTTAGTTGTTCTACATGTATATGGGTTTACTTTACTTTTTATTTTTCTCCCAGCTTTATAAAGGTATATTTGATAAATAAAATTTTATATATATGTATATATATATAATGGTATATAAGATATAATGTTTTGATATACACACATTATGAAATGATTAAATCAGGCTAATTATATTCATCACCTCACATACTTATTAGTTTGTAATGAGAAATAATTAATCTACTCTCTTAGCAATTTTCAAGCATACGATACATTATTATTAATTGTAGTTACAATGCCGTACACTAAATCTCCAGAATTTATTCATTTTGTCTAACTGAAACTTTGCCCTGTTTGACCAACATCTCTCAACCTTCCCCATCCCCCAACCCCTTGGCCACCACCATTCTACTCTCTGCTTTTAATGAGTCCAACTTTTTTAGATTATATGTAAGTGAGATCATACCATCTTTGTCTTTCTGTGCCTTCCTTATTTCACTCAGCATAATGTCCTCCAAGTTTATCCATGTTATCACAAATGGCTGAATAGTATTCCATTTTGTTTGCTTTATCTATTCTTCTGTTCACTCAGGTTAATTCTGTATCTTGGATATTGTGAATAATGCTTCAATGAACTTGGAAGTGCAGATTTCTTTTATCTTTTGATATACTAAAAGTGAGATTGCTGGAACATATGGTAGTTCTATTTTAATTTAAAAAACAAAACAAACAAACAAACAAACAAAAACTAACACATTGTGTTTTCCATAATGGTGGCACTAATTTACATTCCCTTCCAGAGTCAAGAGTTCCCCTTTTCTCCACATCCTCACCAATACTTGTTATCTTTTGTCTTTTTGATAATAGCCGTTCTAACAAGCATGAATTGATATTTAATTGTGGATTTAATTTGCATTTCTCTGGTTACTAGTGATGCTTAATTTAATATAAGAGGAATTTGTGGGGCTGGGAATGTATTTCAGTGGTACAGCATTTGCCTAGCATGTTTGAGGCTCTGGGTTCTATCCCCAGTACTACAAAACACAAACAAATCAAGAGGAATTTTTTCAATTGTGGAGCCTACAAATAGGCTCTTTTTTCTCTTTTAAACTGTTCTACTGGTCATACCTGGGAAAACACTTGACGTATTTTAAATTGTCAACAAATGGAAAATAATGGGACATTCAAGCAGAATTATCAGTGAGTGGTGATGGAAGTTAGAAATTTAGAGCAAATAGCTACCAATGAACTAACTTTAGAATTCATTACAACAACCCAACACACTACTGGCAACATATCATAAAAGTAGAAATATATTAGAAGGCAAAGCACTGTGGATGAGTACCTACAAACCAGAACTCATAAAACCATGAGTTTAATATTATTTAAATAATATGTAGGTACTGTGTTTAGGTGCTTTCTATGCTCTGACTCATTTAATGTCATCTCACTCTATGAGGATAATTCTTTGTCCTTATATAATAAAAGGAGAATGGAAAAGAGAGATGAGACAATTTGTCCAGGACCCCAAGGCCAGAATTCTAACTGGATGCAAAAGTCCGTTCCCTAGACAACTGAACTGTTCTTTGCACATTGAAGAGGCCAGCTAGAGAATCTAACAAAACTGACCAAGAAAAGGGAGGAGAAATAATATTATAAATCACATTAATTGATTCCTTCAGAATCATTCATATATATTGTGTTACTTTGTGCTTGGAGTTTTAGCCATGAGGTGAGGGAGAAATACCTCTACTCTCATTCACCTTATATTCTAGTTGGAGAAGCAGAAAACAAATACATGTACATATATAGTAAATGCATGTCTTAAAGAAAAATAAAGCAGAGCGAAGGGGTTGGGCAGGATGAGGCTTTTTATTTTAATTTTTAAAATTTTTGGTGGTGCTAGGGATGGAACTCAGGACTCACACGCTAGGCAAGCATTCTACCACTGAGCTATGCCCTCAGCCCCATGAAGAGGCTATTTTAACTTGAATAATCAGCTGTGATTTTTCTCCAGGGACAACAGATGTAGCTATGGAGAGAGCCAAGCAAAAATCTTGGGAAGAACATTCTCGACAATGGTAATACACTAAGGTAGGTATGACCTTGGAGTTTTCAAGAAATGACAAGAAATCCAGCAAGGCTAGAACAAAGGGATAGAAAAATAACACTAGAAATTGATTTCAGATAGGCAGCTTCATTTACACTGCTCCCCAAAAAACATTTTAAGTCTTGTGTCAGTAGAGTTCCAGGAACATGACCACCCATGAATACCAGGCATGTTCAGTGCTCTGGGGTGCTGGAAAAAACATCTGAAAATTCATGCATCAGCGAAAGTGAATGCTATAGTTCCCATAGGCAGTACTTCCAGTGGAGTTTTGGGTTTTTTTTTGTTTTGTTTTGTTTTTAAAGAATTCAGTTTAAACATTAACACAATTCTTTTTTTTTAAAATATTTTTTTAGTTGTAGATGGACACAATGTCTTTATTTTATTGCTTTGTACGTGGTGCTGATCGAACCCAGGGCTTCACACATGCGAGGCAAGCGCTCCACCACTGAGCTACAATCCCAGCCCAACACAATTCTAAGGTTCATTTATTTGGGCTCAAATATTAGTTGATAGCATTCCAGATGTTCTTCACAGCCACACTGCTTATGTAATACTTTAATTTTCCAGAAATAGGACTCTGAAAGTCCTATTTAGCACCTTTGAACTTAATTATATTCTGTTGTTATTTTGAGGATTTTGTTTGTTTGTTTTGTTTTGTTTTTCATTATGGGGGGTTGAACCCAGGGCCTTGGGCATGCTAGGGAAGTACTCTACCACTGAGTTACATCCCTAGGCCCTTTAAATTTTTTATTTTATTTTGAGACAGGATCTAGCTAAGTTGCCCAGAATGGCCTTGAGCTTGTGATTCTCCTGCCTTAGCCTCCAGAGTAGCTGGAAATACAGGTATGTGCCACTACACCTGACTTAATTTTGGTATTAATAATAGTACCAACCATAACCAGAATGATAGCATTATTTCCATAAGAAAATTAATTCTGGGTCCCATCGGTGGTTCTAGCTCACAATCTCCCCGCCCAGCCTATTCTGATTCTGTAGCTTTGTGGGGTCTCAGCATCAGCAGTGAGAACCCTAAGCAGTTAAGTAGAGTCCTGGTGACCTAAGTGGTAGTAGGGAATCATACAAGAATCCCCAGAAGTATCAGAAGGAGCAGAGATTCCCACTGTCCTCAGCAGGGGAAGGAAATGGAAAGCAGAGGGTGGGAGGGGGCAATCCCAGCACAGAGGGCAGTAAACTCTGCTGGCACCTCTAGGGTTACCATTCCCATTACTGGGGTGCCCCTCACACAGATCTCAGTGTTCCTGGGACTGTATAATGGGAGGCCCTGTTCTCAGTAGGAAATGAGAGGAGCTGAATTCTTGAATGAAACATGCATCTCCAGGTAAGAGATGTTTATATGTCAGGAATTTTAAGTCAGAAACTGCCTTATGGACTACTATTTATCAATCACAAATATCTCCTCTTTGTTTTTAAGGTGCTAGGGATTAATCGGGGCCTTATACACACTAGGCAAGTGCTTCACCACCAAGTCACATCCCTAACCCTTTTCTCATATATTAAAAAATAGTTTAATAAACCAGAAGCTATAATAGGATTAGTTGGTTTTATGCTTTTTCATAGATCAAATGCTATGATCTAAAGTGCTAGTTTCTCTCCAAAACTGCATTTTGGACCCATCGTTCTGGTTGCATTGTGGATGATGCAGAGGGAGGCAAGATGGGAGTCAGGCTGAATCTCTAAGTAATTTTCTGAACTACTGCAGAAAAGAGAGGTCTAGGGCCTGATGGAGGACAAGAGACTTTGCCATACTTTGGTAGTAAAATTGGTCAGACTTGAGAAATGTGATGTGACAGCAAGGATGGAGAATAAAATGCTCCTTGCTTCTTGGTTGACTAAGTGGGTGACAGTGAGCACTGACAAAGGAGCAGTTTGGGCGGGGGGGGGGGGAGCAATTGTGAGTTCACTTTTAAATGCACTTAGTTTGATGCACCCAGAGAGGAACTATATGGAAAGATCCAGCAAGCTTGAAGCTCAGTCAATTAGAGACTGATCTAGCGTACCTGCTTTCAGTTGGCAACCAAACCAGCGAATGCAAGGATTCTGCACTGAGAGCTTAAAGAAGATACAATGTCTAGGAAAGAACCATGATGAACAGCAGCATTAATAATCACATAGAGAAATATCAGTGAGAGTTTATGTTCTGGAAAATCAGAGTGTATCTTTAACTTGGTTTACAGAGTACCTAAACCAATCTGTCTGCTTTTAACTACAATACTGTTCAGGCATGATTAGTAAAAACACAATGACCATAAAATAGATTGCTTCTTCTTCCTTTAGTCTATTATTAATATATATCATTATATAATAATTTGCAAAAATGTTAATAGCAATTAAAACAAAATTAAATAAACTTTTATAGAGAAGACTTGAAAGTCATGAATATTTGCATTGACTTAAAATTTTACTTTATTCAATTTCATATTGTTTTGGTTAATGCTACTAGTATTGTTAAACTTTTCATATTTTCCAAATTGTCAGTATCTCAATTTTCTAATTAGCAAAACCAAAATACTTTCAATTTTTTAAAAAATAAATTAGTTGTAAACAAATATGAAAAATAATAATGTGCAATGGTAGAAGTCTATTGTTAAATTATAATATATTTGAATTTCAAAGCATTACATAGTTTAAAAATTTATTTTTTTCTTTTTCACTATTCAGCTATGGCATGCAGTGAAAACATGAGGTTACAAAGTCCTTTCTATATTTTTTGAGTGCATTAGGATTTAAAATCCAACATCATGGCTATTATATAGTTCATTGATATGTCAAAAACTGTATACATAAATATAAATGAATAAGCACTCCATAACTTTACATTTTTGACCAAAATTGGGTAATAAAAAATTTAGATACACATCTATGTAAATGTCACAGTGAAACACTTGAACTTGTATAATATGTTAACAAAAAAGTATCAGTATTTCATTAGTGATTAAAGACTTACTCAATTGTTTTAATATGTGATTCTGTTTCTAAGAAAGAGATTTTAATGGTGCTGCAGTTCACTCAGGCCCTGATTCTTCCCACTATAATAACCGCTGACTGCCAACTTGAAGCAAAGGCATGGAGCCAGAGGAAAACCACCCGGTGAGCAGTCCTTTGAGGCCTGTGCTGCTAGACTAAGTGGAGCCAGGCTGATCAGCGAGAAGGTCACAGAAACACTCATCTCAGGCTCTTCTCCAGGCAACCTCTAGGGGGCAGTCATAAACCAGGGGGCACTGCCTGGGAGAAGAATTCATGCTAAAAGGGATGGCCACTCCAGATTTCTTTAAAAAGTTTTGTAGTATGCCTTTTTATTTTATCTTCAGATTGATTATTTTTCATGACGGATGGTACCAGATTCCAAAGTTACAAGACGATATTCTTATCCCCCAGAAACAATTAATATTGTCCAATATTACCATTTCCTTATATATCCTTCCATACTGTGTGTGTGTGTGTGCGTGTGTGTGTGTGTGTAAAACAAATAAAAGACATGGAACACACATGCTATCAACTCCCTCCATTGGCTTTTGACAAAAATCAGAGTGCCTTTCTCAATATAGCCCAGACAAGCATAGACTTCTCAGCCTGGTTTTGTTCTGGAGGAAAGTCTGTAAAGGGGAAATGCATTTACCAACAACTGCTCAGATATGCAAGCAAACACACTTCCCACATGTTCTAACTTAACCCTGGTTGTGAGGACCCTGTGCCATAGACAGTGAAGACGAACAGAGAGACACACAAACACGCATGCACACACGTGGTGCCAAGTCACATGACTTTGGTCCTTTTTCAATTCACACAATGTCTCAGGTAAATGTTCCATATTCTAATTTTTTCTTTCTTTTTTCCAAAACAACATCTAAATATATTTGGGTTTTGGGAAGGATTCAAGGACCCCGAAGGTAACAAGGAATTGAGGGACCTTTAACCAATATGGAGTGGGGGATGGGGGGAGCTATCCTGCACTCTCCCTGGTTCCCACTCTGGATCTGGTGTCCTCTGAAGTGTTACTGACAGGTCATGCCTGGCAGGGTTGGATCCTATGAAGGTACCAGTAGCTGAAGACCTGCCATTTGAAATCCTTGCCAAATCCGCTGGTCATCTCGGTGCCTCTTTGCTCCTCATGGCACATTCTGCTCAGAAATGAGCATTTTTCGTTCATCTACCTGGTTTTCTTCCTATCAGAAACAACATGACCTTTTCCTGGAGAGTCTCACTCCGCTAGGCCATGCACAGTGAAGCAAACAATTAGCTCCATCCTCTCTCTTGTTCGTCTAGATAGGTTCACTGCTTTTTCCACTCTAGGAATTTGACCTGGAGCAGGTTGCCAGATGAAATCTTTCCCCACTGTTTCTGTTTCTCCTTCTCATCTTCTGTGGGTATGAAAATTGCCAGTTTTGCCCTTCCCGCATGGCAGTCTCCCTTACAGCATAGCCTTAGTTTTTCCTGTACCTGGCTGAATGGTGAATTCAGCAGGACTGAATTTGATACATAAATTAGAGCTTAAAGACATAAAGAATCATTTCTCTTCTAAAACTTATCTTGGTGACTTTTTTTTTTCTTTACAAAAAGAAAAAAGCTTAGTGTGAAACATTAGGCTGTGTTATAGTACCAGCAGCCTCATTTATCTCATGTTTACTGTGTCTCCAACTGCATCAAGAGGGGGGATACACACACACACAGACACACACACACACACATACATACACACAGGATGCATATCAGGAGCAGCTGACCCATACCATGTAGGTTTTTGTGAATACACTCTATGATGTCAAAACAATGACAAAATTTTGTCAAACAATGACAAAATTGTCTAATGACATAATTCTCAGAATGTATCCCCATTGTTTGGTGATGCATGACTTACAGCTCTTTGAAATTTTTGATGTGACTTATAAGAAATAAGTCAACAAAGCATATTTTCACTACTTTCTTGTAAATAGGACTATCTTATTTCCATACTAGATCTACATGTGAATTTAAAATGTATAGTATTTTATTGTATGAATACATCATTTTATCAATTATGTTTTTTAACTAGCTATTTTCTTAACAGAGGCATATATTTATTTTACATGCAGAAAATACACTGATCATAAGCCAACAGTTTGATAATTGGTGTCAAGATCTTTGTACATAAATAATTATAAACTATATATTCTTTTGTGTCTAGCTTCTTTTTCTTACTGAAATGTTTCTGTGATATCTGCATTTTTTGCAAGTACCACATTTATTGCTAAATAATATGTTTTATTCATTATTCACTTTTAAACAGCCTTGTTGAGGTATAATTAATTCTTTTTCATAAAAAAATCACAATGTTTGTCTATTCTCCATTGGAATGCTTCCCTTTTTTTTGGTTATTTTGAATTAAACATTTCTATACAAGTTTTGTGTGTTTTGTGGGCACGTGATTTTCCATTTCTGTTGATTACATATCTAAAAGTAGATTTTCTGGTTGTAGGGTACTTGTGCATTTAATGATCTTAGAAACTACTCAACGATTTTCCAAAATTTGGTCATTTTACAGTCTCTGTCATTTGGTGTTTTCAGTGTATTTGATTTTAGATATTTTGTGGGTGTGAGTTCATTATGGTTTTAATTTAAATTTCACTGATGATTCATTTTGTTGAACAAGTTTTTATGTGATTATTGGCTTTGTGTGTGTGTCTAGATTTTCTTATTTATTTATTATTTATTTATTCCTTTAAAATTTTTAAGTGTATGGTACCATATTGTTAAGTAGAGGACAATTACTGGCTATCTATTTGTACATTTCTTTCCAACTTTGGATGTTATGAAAATCTGTTTTTTAAAAAACAACTTCAAGTTTGTACATATTTCTGCATTTTTAAAAAAAATTTAGGAAAATTCCAGGTGTATAATTACTAGGACAAACGATATCCACATAAAATTCATACCAAGTCTGTATCAATATTCTCCCACTCTCTCACCTGTCATCCACGTTCCGTGTGGGTGATAGAGACAAGGTTCCCTGACTGGTAAAGGGCTGGCTAAAAGAAATAAAATGGCGAAAAACCACAGAACACAGAAAAAAGTTTCAAAGCACGGGGGTGGGATGGACCCACAACCAGATGATTCTGGCTTCCAACATCTGGCTTCTGGATTCTAGCATCTGGCAAAGTGGACCCCCATATGCTTTATTTTTATGGGGGAACTTCAAAGACTGTCCATCCAACATTGTTTACCAAGGTAGGAAGAAGGTGGAGACAGGTAAGCTAACTCAGTGCCTAGGGGGTTCGCCCATTCTGGGTGATGCAATAAGAACTTCTTCAGCAAAGCGAAGAGGCAGGCACTTGCATTAGGCAGACCTATCTGTGGAATGCTACAGGAGTTTCAAAATGCCAGCCCATCTCTCCCATGGCTACAATGCAGAAGAGAGAAGTCCTTCATGCATTCCATGGATGGCTTCCTGCACTCACCTTATTGGTACTTCCATTCTTTTTCATCTTCACCATTTCAATAGCCAGCAATGCTAAGTCATTGCTTTGATTTGTATTTCTTTGTTTATTAGTAAAGTTGAACATTTTTCATATGTTCACTATTTCTTTTTTCTTTCCTTTTTTTTTGTTCTAAGTAGTTATACATGACAGTAGGATGCATTTTAACACATCATACATAAATGGAATATAACTTCTCATTCTTCTAGTTGTACATGATATAGAATCACACCGGTCATGTAATTATATATGCACATAGGGTAATAATGCCCAACTCATTCTACTATCCTTCCTATCCTCATACCCCCCCCTTTACTCCCCTCTGTCTAATCCAAAGTACCTCTGTTCTTCCCTATCCCTGTCTCTCCTTATTGTGAGTTAGCATCTGCATATCAGAGAAAACATTCTGCCTTTGGTTCTTTGGAACTGGCTTATTTTGCTTAGCATGATATTCTCCAGCTCCATCCATTTACCAGCAAATGCCATAATTTCATACTTCTTGAAGGCTGAGTAATATTCCATTGTCTATATATACCACATTTTCTTTATCCATTGATTGTTGAAGGGCACCTAGGTTGGTTCCATAGCTTAGCTATTATGAATTGAGCTGCTATAAACATTGATGTGGCTGTGTCACTATAGTATGCTGATTTTAAGTCTTTTGGGTGTATGCAGAGGAGTGGGACAGCTGGGTCAAATGGTGATTCTCATATGTTCACTATTTCTTGTTTGTGAATTGTCTGTTCATACCCTCTGACTATTTTTTATATTGACTATTACATCTTTCTTATTAACTTATAAGATACATTTGTGTGTCTGAAGAATAACAATTGTTGTTTATCATGTGTTTCAAATATTTCCCAGAATTTAATTCTTTATAAACAGAAATAGTTAATCTTTAATATAATCAGATACATCAATATTTTTATTATTTTTGTCTTTTTTTGATTATGTTTAATAAGACTTTTTCTACTGCAAGATTATAAACATTTTCACCTATGTTTTCTTCTATCTCCATTTTAGTGCTTAATATATCTTATTATTTTGGTCTCCTTTGAATACATTCTTTTCTGCAATTTTTTCTTTCTGCTTATAAAATCTTCTAATTCATGTTTTAATTAACTAATACTTTTTTTCCATTTCTTCCCTGAATTTTGCAGTTTCTGCTTTGTTGTATTCCTTCACAAAACAAACCAAGGTTTTAAAATTCATGCTGATACGTGTGGTCACAAATTTCAATAGCTTTATAGGAACAGTTTTCTGATAAATGTGGATGATCTCTTACTAAATTTTTGGGTCTTTTTCACATTTTTTCTTTGATTATCTGTGTATCAGCGTGCCAAGTTTTAATTTTGTGTAATCATTAAATGATTTCTCTTTTGCAGCCTCAGGGAAGGACCACATTTGACCCTCTGTATTCTGCTCTGCAGATTCAACCAGATGCAGATCAAAAACGATGGGAAAAATTGTATCTGTCCTGAACATGTACAGACTTTTTTTGGTTATTTCCTGAGCAATAGAGTATAACAATTATTTATACAGCATAAACATTGTGTGAGGTATTATAAATAATCTAGAGATGATTTAAAGTCTAAAGGAGGATATGTGTAGGTTAGATGGAAACATTACTCCAGTTTACATATCAGACCTGAGCATCCACAGATTTGGGTATCTGTGAGGTCCTGGAACCTATCCTGGAGGATACCAAATGACACCTAGTCTTCCTGCAAAGGTAGCTTATCAGTCTGATTTACTGTGCAGTCTGCCCCTTGAATCAAACTTGGTTCAGGAAGACTCCTGCTCCTGACTCCCCTTCTCCCTCTTCTTAACCCATTCTCTTCACCTCTTGTGAACAAGAGGTACAGACTTTGCCTGTGAGATGAGCTCCTCATTCTCAAGAAACGTGGTTTTGCTGGGCTCCTAGCATGCTGCTTCTTCTCACCAGCCCCAGTCTCTGCTGGGAGAATTATACATGTTCTGGAGTCCATACTGTACATCTGTCTCTAGTTTTATTGCAAATGAAGTATATGAACTTTTATTCAGTTTTTTTTTCTGCTTTCCATAAAGTAAACACCTAACTGAGGTAGTCATGTTTATCCTGAAATTCTTTTTTTTTAAAAATATTTTTTTAGTTGTAGATGAACACAATACCTTTATTTTTTTTATGTGGTGCTGAGGATCGAACCCAGTGCCTCACACATGCGAGGCAAGCACTTAACTGATGAGCCACAACCCCAGCCCCCTATCCTGAAATTGTTAACTATTGATTTTTAAACTTGATTTTAGTTATTAGCTATTTTTTAAAAATAATTTCTGTTGTTCTGTCTAACAGTTGTTGGTAGTTCTTCTACATGTGAGGGGAAGCAAAATGTCATCTGAAAATAAGGATAATTTTTGTCATTGCCTTTTCACTATTTATAGCACATAATTTTTTTCCCCTTGTTTGGCTAAAATGTTTCAGAAGAGATCAGGTGCATTCCGGGTTGTATGGCCATAGACTGGCTAAAACATTTCAGAAAGTATTGAGTATTATTGGAGATAATTTTTTTCATATTATTGTTCCTCACTATGAAAAGAATCCTTTTGGATTTCACCACTGAATCCATTGCTGTGTAGTAAATGCATTATGAGCATCAGATTTGACCTATACTAAGATTAGAATGATGGTGCACATTCCAGCTCTCTCTCCTCCACGCCCATGACACAGTCAATTATCCATCGTGGCATTTGATCTCGTGGGTCCTGATAGAAGTTTGTATGTGGAACAAAAATTTGTTTGCCATCCTTTCTCCAAACAACAAATATCCCATTTAAAGTATTAGGTAGGTCACCTAATTGAACCCAGATTCAAACTTCTAGAAGAAATAATAGAAAATGATCACAACCCATTCCAACATATTTTGTCCTTCTTTAGCAGAGGGGTATCCTCTGTGACAGAGAGGGGTTCACCCCGGGTAGAATTTTTTTTTTTTTAAGAGAATTAAGTATTTAAGACTGAGAGAAAACAAGTAAGGCTGTATTGTGCAAACTTCAAGGCCATCCTTCATCTCCAGCAAATAGTGGAGCTTCTGAGCTCAGGGGTTTCTAGAAAGCCCTCCCTGCCCTTCCTTCCTGATGTCCTGCTTCACAGGGCAGGGCAGGCCCTCTGCAGCCCTGGACATTTGATCTCTCACTTGCCTCTCCACACATTCTTCGTTACCCAGCAACTCTGACTGTCAACCTGAGACCAGCTGACCAGCGGTCTTCATCATTGTTCTTAGCACAGCACCAGGATGGATACAGTGAGACATTTACCTCGTAAGGGATAATATTCTTGCTGTTTTCTTTCAATGATAATTTTGCAAACTTAGAGGTAGGGACAAATATCTGTTTAAATGTCTTATTTTGTTAAGTGCACATTAGCAACTGTAATATGGGTCTAGAAATAACTTGTGAGGCCATCTGATCCCTTAATTTCCATGTAGGATGACTATTTTAGATCAACACATAAGCTCCTGGATCCCATTTCTACAAACTCTGATGGCTTATTAAAGTCAACAGCATGCTATTTGAAGTCCCAGTCAAAAGACTTAAAAAAAGTTTTTCTGGTTGAATATGAAAAGTAATGCCTTAGGTTTTTTTGTACCTTAAACTATTAACATATTTAAAATTTCTCCATTGTATTACTATGGACTAGTGAAAAAGAAAGCTGAGTATTTGGTGCCTTTTTTCATGCAATGTAATAGTATTACATTCAAGGGCATTATCAAGTGCTTTAGAGATTAATAAAGTCCAGAATAATTCTATATTTAAGATTTTGTAATCAGGGTCAAGTGTCTATGATAATAATTCATTTTCTCTGCTAAGCTCAATAAGGAATGTTCTGTTATTAAGAGTACTGTCTGAGTCACAGCATGGTATGGCATCTGCTCTCATCCCTTGCATTGTATGTGGATTAAGCATATCATGCCTTAAAGTTTCTGTACTGGGTACCAAGCATCAGTATTCATGGATATTACAAGATTCAGTGATTAGCTTATAGAAAAGATTAAACACAAGACAAATGTTCAAGTGGATAGATGATACCACATCTTCTCTGATTTATTTGAAAATTCAGTTCACTGCTTGTATTTTTAAGAATAGAAGGCATCTCTTTTGGAAACATAGCAATGATCCTATAATTGTAGATGTATGATGACATGGGTATTTCCAAGGAATTGCTCTCAAAGAGCTTCTAGAGATGAGTTCTGGGGCAGCTCAGCCTCTGCCACTGGCCCAGGCATTCAGTTGGGGTGTTAGTCATCTCTCCTGGGAGCCTGGGACCCTGGGTTTATGGCTTCTTCCTCTTCTCCTTTTACAGTGGTGACCTTTCTCTGACTCTCCTACAGCAGTGCAGCACCTGGGGCAGGTCAGGCACAAAGCTACTTATTACCTTAGTGTGAGGAAATTCTAGGGTATGAACTAGGTGATTGAGGTAACCTACAGGTATCTCATCTCATGATTCAGTTTAACAACAGGTCTGAGCATAAAACTTTCTTCCAGGCATTCTTGATCGTTACTGCCAACACCAGCTCAAAAGCTGATTTCTAGATTATTTTGATTTGTTTGAACTCTGCCTCAGAATGCTAGATTTCTGAGACTTGGGAGTCTTTGAAATTCTAGTTCCAGATCTTCCTCCTCAGCTTCATAATTGACTAGTAGGGTAGAGAACTGTGAGTCAAGGAAGCACTAATTAGTTAGCCATATTTTCCATGAGAAACCATCAGCTCTCTCTTACAATTGCCATCCTTTTCTACTTAGTGCCAAATACTTAAATGAGCATTGAAATTGGAGCCCAGAAGACCTACGTTTGGGTCCTAGGTTTGCCATATACCATCAGTTTTGCCTCAAAAATTTTAGACTTTAAGTCTCTAGTTTCTCATTGACTAAATGGAGAGACTCTTTGCTTTTCTTACTTTCAGGATTGTTGGATAATCAAGTAGTGTAACAAAGGTATCATTTCTGTGTAACTTCATATTCCTCTAAAAGAGACTGTGGATCCACTGGAAGAAGACAGTTTTATAGGAGATGGAGTTTTATCTAAGTAATAAAACACTGCCCAGAGGCAGGTGAATTAAATATGATCAGGGTTCCTAAATGTGAATGAACATTAGAATTACCATTACCAAAATAAAACCAAAAATATTAAAAATAAAAATACCTAAAATAAAAAACAAAACACAAACACAAATTTTAATTTTTAAAAAGTTATTTATTTTTTTGGTACCAGGGATTGAACCCAGGGACACTTAGCTACTGATCCATATCTCCATCTCCCCCCCACCCCCACCCCCTGCCGCCTTTTTTTGTATTTTATTTAGAGACAAGGTCTCCTTGAGTTGCTTAGGGCCTCACTAAGTTGCTGAGACTGGCTTTGAACTCACGATCCTCCTGCCTTAGCTTTCCGAGCCACTGGGATTATAGGCATGTGCCACTGTGCCCAGCACAAAATTTTATTTTTATAAGAGGGCCATTTTTATGGGATTTCCAGGTAAATATATAAATACATATTAAATATATTTATATGTGTATGTATGTGTGTATATGTGTGTGTGTGTGTGTGTGTGTTGCATGGGGCATACTTACATTAAAACTTGTACATTGTTCATTTGAAGCTCAGTTTTAAGTAGGAATGTTGTATTTTCCCTTGCTGAAGCTGGCAACCTTCCACAGGTGAATCTGACAGGCAGCATACTTTTGAAACTACCCATCCTAACAGGGCCTGCCACAAAACCAGGAAAGTGAGCTGGTTGCCTATGTGGCAAGATTTCAAAAGGTCCAGGACAGGCAATGATCATGATCTTCTCTTATGTGGATAAAAATACCCTGCTTCATCATCTCCTCTAAATTTGACCTTTCAAATTTTATATGTTGTAAATGTAAACATCCAAGGAAGCCATAGAAACTTCAGCTAAGAATCATTTATACTTTCCTGTGGTCAAACACCTAAACAAAGTGTTTGAGGGTGAACAGAGAGAATAGCAGGCTCTGGTTTCTGGGGGAAAGGAAAGGGGCCAGAGCAGGGTTGTGGAAGATGCCTCTGCCTGCTTCCTGGCTCATCCTGGTCTCACTTTCTCTCTGTGGCAGCAAAGCCCAGCCAGGAAGGTTGCCTGTATATCCTCTCTCTGTTCAGGTGTAAGAGAAGCATCAGAAATGGTCCTGGAGGCAGTAACTTTAACACTGTAGGAAGAGCAGGTGAATCATGGCTGAGGATAAAAAAACAGGAAAGATTATTTTGTTGCTGTGGCTCATTGCAGTCCAATAGAACTTTCTGCAATAATAATGTTCTGCACTGACCATTATAGTAGCCGCAAGCCACATGTAGTTACTGAACATGGGAAATGTTGCTAGTTCAACTAAAGAACTGAATTTTTGATTTTATTTAACTTTAATTAAAATTTGAGTTTAAATAGTTGCATGTAATCCATGGCTACCCAATTGGACATGTGCTCTAAGGCCAAAGTCAGTTCATACCAGAGTCATAATCTGTGGGCTGCATAGATTTATTTAGTTTGTAGTTAGAAAAACAAACCTGATTTAGTTGTTAATGTTTAACAATTAAGAGATTTTAAGAGAAAACTTGAATTTTAGGCTTTTTAAAACAAAACAAAATGGCAGGATATCTGGCAACACCAGGCTAATAGTCCTTCAAGGCACCAATTAATATGAGCTGATCAGAAGCTATTTTGCTTTTGTTTTTTCTTATGCCCTGCCTGCTTTACCCTTTTATTTTGCCTGCCTGATTGCCACAGGCATTTGGCTTTGGGAACCCTCATTTGAAAAAAAATGCTTTCACCTTTATGAAAAAGATTTATTAAACTCCTAATTTGACCTAAGGAGTTTGGACCTTAGAAGGTCCCTTATGCAGATATCAGTCAGAAGGTGCCTTTCTCAGACTAATTATAAAAGAGGTCAAATCCAGGAGAGCAAAGGCTTTAAGCTCTGTTTTAGCAGGTTTGTACACTGATTCATCACATTCTAAATAGACAACTTTAGGCAATTCTTTTTGCCTCTCAAAAACTTGGTTTCCCTATTTGTAACATATAGTCAATAATGGTTTCTACTGCACAGTGTTGTTACACAGTACTAACAAAATGAAGTATGTAAAAGCACTTATAATCCATGTTCAGTAACAAACTTAAAATTCAGGAAGTAGTTTATTTTAACTTGATTTATAATTTTATATTTAGAACATCAATCTTGGAAAGAAACTGGTGAGAACTAAATTGTGCAAAGAAGAATGTATCTTTCTTTTTAATAAATCAAAAATAAAGTGTTGTAGCCTACATGGAGGAAATAAAATAAAAGACATTTTATATACTTTCAGGATTAAACTTGTTAGCTACAATCTAATAGACCTCATAGGAAAATAATTGCATTTTGAGCCTCTTGAGATAACAGGTTTATTAATACTCTGTTCTTTGCTTAGTGATATTCTTAACTTGGAATTGAAAAGGAACCAGAAATAAAAACAAATTCAAATTCAGATGGAGCATAGCATCACCAAGAATCCTTAAAAATAGTGCAATGAATATAAATGTGAGTATGATGAAGGGAATTAGGAAGGAGGAAATGAAAGTGATCTTTATAAAGATATTATGTGAGAAAAGCAAAAGGAAGTAAGATGAACCAATAGACATACTAAAAACAATGGCAACCATAAACTGTTGCAGAAATCCAAAGGTAAATAAGAAAAAGTATGTCTGCTCTAGCCTGTGTCTAAGTTGTCAAAAGTGGTGGGGGCCAGCAGAACTTGTTAGCCTTTAGTGTCATTTATTTTTGGAAAGTAGCAGGAGCTTAAACTTAAGTGACTATAATTTTTTTAGGATATTCAGTTATGAGAAAAAAACTTGGAAGCAAACATTTCAGTATGTGCTAAATGCGGGGTGGTGGGAATAAATTATCAGGGCTCTGCTCTCTAAGGGTTATCATCAAGCTTTAATTTTAGTAGGCTTAAGAGATTCCTGATGTTTAGGAATTATTTGTAGATAGAAGTCCTAGGGAGAACTGAGACCACAGGATCAGGGGCAGCGGGGCAGATGGAGCGAACTTCCAAGATCATTGCTGACAATATGCCAGTGTTGTATACAATTTAAAAAGATGCCTCTTTGGGACTGGGTTGTACCTTTTTGCAAAAAAGAGACATGGTAGTGCCATGGCAGTGTGCATAGCCTTGAAGTGCCAGTGGTTTGCTTGAAGACCTGTGCACTGCAAAAGGTCTTCCAGCCAGAAAGCCTGTGCAACTCAATATGGCAGCCCCAAACGTGAGGAAGTATGCTTGGGAATTCACAGGATGTGTGTGTGTGTGTGTGTGGTGGGGAGATTTGTTGTTGTTGCTATTGTTGTTTTTCACTGTCAAAGGTAACTGAAGTAAGAGGTTAAGATCACTTAATCCCTAAAAGATTTGAGGATTATATTATATGTGAGTGTGTACAGTATGTTTAGGGAACTCTGAGCAGATCAGTATTTTTGGAAACTGTATTTTAAAAGAGATATCTTGGTTTCCTAGGGCTGCCATGAAAGATTGCCACAAAGTGAGTGGTTTAAAACAACAGATTTTTTTTTTTTCTCACATAGTTCTGGAGGCCAGAAACTCAGAAGTTCAAAATCAAATGTTTACAGAGCTGGTTCCATGGAGAGGTGCTGAGGGAGCCTCCAACTCAGGCTTCTTTCCCAGCTTCTGGGGGCTTCTGGCAGTCCTTGGCATTATTTGGCTTGCAGATGCTTCATTCCAACCTCTATCTCTATCTTAACATTGACTTCTCTGTTACAGGAACAATTGTCATTGCAATTAACCCTAAATTGCAGATTGCATTTACAAAGCTCTCTCTCTCTCCCTCCCTCTCTGACCCCCCCACCCTCAAGTAAGATCACAGACACAGGTTTTAAGTGGACATATTTCTGTAAAGCCATCATTCAACCCAATGAAAGGGAAATCACGGTAAGACATTAGGTAAGTGAGCAGGCAGAAACTTCCCATCTAATAGCATATGACTACAGCACTGCTTATTTATATCAGCTTAAGATTTGTTGTTATTCAAATATCTTTCACTTATGTGGCATTTATTTTACCCTAGGCATTCCTCCCTCATTTTATACTTGTACTGGATGGTTTTACCGCTAGGAGGCAATTGTCTTAATCAGAAAGTCAGTTACTACTTATGCATTTCTTATTTCTGAGAAAAGTCCTGTTGCTGCGTAGTCTTTTGAGTTTGAACCTAAATTTTTCTATTAGATTGAAACTTGTTTTAAATTATTGATATTCTAGAGGTATCATTTTCCTAATTACTAAATTTTGCATATTGATTTCCATTGAAGTATTAAAACTTTAGTCAATGGATTATCTTTGGTACCTGGTGTTTCAGAAGAGCATGCAGATGCTTCATTCTAACCTCTGCCTCAGATGTAGCTCAGGTGAGAAAGGTTACAGTAGGATATGTATTTAAGGGGATTGGAATGCTCATTGATACTTAATCCAGTGTCCATAAGTTTGTTTTTTTAAAAGATTGTTGTGTATCTGTATATGTGTGTGTGTGTATGTACTGTTGATGGACCTTTGCTTCATTTATTTACTTTTTTTTTTTTTGGTACCAGGGATTGAATACAGGGGTACTCAGCCACTGAGCCACATCCCCAGCCCTGTTCTGTGTTTTATGTAGAGACAGGGTCTCACTGAGTTGCTTAGTGCCTCGCTGTTGCTAAGGCTGGCTTTGAACTCGCGATTCTCCTATCTCAGCCTCCCAAAGTGCTGGGATTACAGGTGTGTGCCACTGCGCCTGTCTCATTTATTTACTTATATGTGGTGCTGAAAATTGAACCCAGTGCCTCACACATGCCAAGCAAGCACTGTACCATTGAGCCACAACTCCAGCCCCATGTCCATAGGTTTTTAAATTAGAATACTGAAAAAATTCTTTTTCTGAAATGGGTTTGGTTACAGAGTGAAAAAAATTTTTTTCCTTCGTGGAATTAAAGGATGCTAGAGCTGAAAGGGCTATAGATTAATCTAGTTCACACATTTTACAGATAAGAAAACTGATGTACAGAGAGATTAACTTGCTTGTCAGAGACTAAGCTAAGAGTGAAGGAACACTAGAATTCAGTGCTCATTCAGCTCACTTCTGTTTACAATTGAAAATGAGGTACTTGGAAAGAAGCCTATTTTAACCAGGCATTCCTATTGCATCATGATGCATCTAGAATGGCAAACCTGGTCTCATTCTTTTTCATTTGCTTATTTCAAAACCCAAGGATGGCCTCTCTTCCACATTGACCTGACCTTTTATATCTAATTCAAAATATTAGTTGAATAAATGAATTGTTTTTTGATAACATTATTTTGTCTTTCCTTCTGTCAAAATCTCTCAGTATCTTCTACTGAATTCTTCCTCCTACCTAGCTTCCTTCTTCTCTTTATTTTCTCCCAAGATCTATCTAATCTTTACCTCTTCTTCTATGGAATAAGAAGTGGGAAGGTCAGATTCTGAGGGAAGGAAGAAAAGTAGAGAGAAAAAAATGGGATTTTTCCTTCCTGACTTTCTATTTTTTTCTCTCTCTCTTTTCAGGTGCAAATATTATTATCATGTTGTACACATAAAAAAAATAGAAATTAGATGCCCATCATCAAAAAAGTTCTTTTTTTTTTTGGTACCTGGGATTGAACTCAGGGGTACTTGACCACTGAGCCACATCCTCAGCCCTATTTTGTGTTTTATGTAGAGACAGGGTCTCACAGAGTTGCTCAGCACCCTGCTGTTGCTGAGGCTGGCTTTGAACTCACAATTTTCCTGTCTCAGCCTCCAAAGAGCAGGGATTACAGGCGTGCGCCACCACACCTGGGTAAAAAAGTTCTTAAAAAGTAGCTCTCATAATTTATCTGCACTAGGGTCTCATCTGAACACTCTTAAAAATGTGGATAATTGAGTCCCACACAGGCCTTCCAAATCTAAATACAATTGAAGCCAGAATTAGACAGGCAGTCAGTGTAGATAGGTAAATTGAGTCAGGTCAAATCAAGGAGGCCAATTTGGGTCTGGGAAGTTGGAGAGGTATTGAAATGCTAATGCCTTCAGAGCCCTTCCTTCACCCTTATCAAGATAACCTGCCCCTGCTCCAACCAGTTACTAAGGTAACCTGTTCCAAGGAGTTGTTAATTGTGCCCCTTTCCTGTCCAAATCACTCCACCTGTGCCCTTCCCCCATCCATGTGCGTTTCACCTTTTTAGCCATCCTACCAAACATCCTGGGCCTAGTCACATAGGCAGGAAGGAGAGAGATGAGGGGAAGAGAGCAGGAGAACAAAGGAAGCCTAGGACATATAAAAGGGCAAAACGGTGTACTTCTTGGGATACCAGGATACTAGCTATGGCCCCCTTCTCCCTCCTGGGAGAAGTCTATGTTATCCTTTCTTAAATAAACCCTGCTTAATTGCTTGCCTTGTTGTGCTTCTCTGATGTTCAAACTTCGTGTGAAGGAGTAGAACTCATCACTGTCACCGGTAACTGGCAGTATCTCAATCATGCATCACTTAATGACAAGGATACATTTTGAGAATTGCAACATTAGGTGATTTCATTGTTGTGTGAAAATCATAGAGTGTACTTACATGAACTAAGTTGGCTACAATGTCACTAGGCAATATAATCTATGGACTGCCATTGGGTATACGGTCATCATTAACCAAAACTTTGTTGTGTTGCATGATTTTATGTAGAAGCTGGATACTGGCTGGGGGATAATTATCAAACTTCACAGAGATCCTAAAGTAAATTGTAATCTGTTAATTGATGTAGTAAATTACATCATGATAAATTTATGCAAAAGAATATTATGTGGGCTGAGGCTGTAGCTCAGTGGTAGAGAGTTTGCTTGGCATGTGTGAGGCACTGGGATTAATCCTTAGCACCACATTTAAATAAATGAATAAAATAAAGATCCATCAACAACTTAAAAACATTTTTTTAAAAGGATACTATACAACCATCAAAAAGGATGATGCAGATCCATGCAAATTAACACTGATAAATATGCATACTTTTTCGAATAAAAAGTCAGGTTAAAGAATAATTGATTTAAGATTATTTATTTTGTAATATATCATACATGTAGTGTATAACATATTATTCATGCAAAATACAATATATTATGTAACAGGTATTTGTGTAAGTATAATATACAAAAGAATATAGAGGCAGTATACTGAAATGGTATTAGAGACTTCCTGTTTTTGAATTTTTTAATGAGTCTATATTGAACCATTCATAATTAGGGGAAAATGCTAGAATTAGAAATTTCCTAGGATCTTCTGTCTTTATTTTTTTCATACTCTTTATTGGTACACTATAGTTGTACATAATGGTGGGATTCACTGTTACACATTAATATATGCACACATTGTAACAATATAATTTGGACAATATCATTCCCCAATATTTTCCCTTTACCTTCTCTCCTCTTTTTCCCTGATGTCTGTCTTCTTCACTGATCTCCCTTTGATTTTCATGAGTTTTCTCCCCAACACACACACACACACACACCTTTCTTTTCCTCTTTCCTTCCTACTTTTCACAGATAAAAGAAAACACAACCCTTGACTTTCAGAATTTGGCTTATTCATTTAATGTTCTCAAGTTCCATCCATTTTCCTGCAAATGATATAATTTCATTCTTCTTTATGGCTGAATAAAACTGCATAGTGCATATATACCGCCTAGGTGTCCATCAGCTGGTTTCATAATTTGTCTATTGTGAATTGTGCTACTATAAATGTGAGTATGCATGAACTACTTTGATATGATAACTTTAATCCTTAGGATAAATACCAAGGAGTGAGTGGTATGAGGTGGGTGATATGGTGGTTCCATGTGGAGTCTTTAGAGAAGCCTCCATACTGATTTCCATAGTTAGTAGTTGTACTAATTTATAATGTCACCAACAATGTAGAAATGTTCTTTTTTCCACATCCTCTTTAGCATTTATTATTGTTTGTGTTCTTGATGACTGCCATTCTGGCTGGTGTAAGATAAAATCTCAGAGTAGTTTTGATTTGCATTTCCCTAAATTCTAATGATGTTAAACATTTTTTCATATAATTGTTGGCCATTTGTATTTCTTCTTTTGAGAAGTGTCTGCTTAATTCATTTGCCCATTTATTAATTAGATTATTATTATTATTATTATTTTTGATGTGAGTCCTTTTGAATTCTTTATATATTCTAGATATTAATCTGGTGTCAGAGGAGTAGCTAACAAAGATTTTCTCCCATTTTGTAGGTTCTCTCTTCACATTCTTAATTGTCTCCTTCGCTGTACAGAAGTTTCGCGTTTGATGTCATCTCATTTATTAACTCTTGGCATTATTTTGTGAGCTTTAAAGGGTCCTATTGACCCTTTAAAAAGACTTTATTGAGAAAGTCATTGCTTGTGCCTATATGCTTGAGTATTGACTCTATATTTTCATCTAGGAGTTGCATAGTTTCTGTTCTAATTCCTAGATCTTTGATCATTTATAAGTTGACTTTTGTGTAGAGTGAGAAATAAGGGTGTAGCCTTATTCTTCTACATATGGAAAACCAGTTGTCCCAGCACTATTTGTCACAAAGGCCATCTTTTTTTTTTTGGCAACTATGTCAAGGATCAAATGACTGTGGGTTTGTCTCTGTGTCTTCTATTCTGTCCCATTAGTCTATATGTTTGTTTTTATGCCAGTACCAGTTTTTATTACCATAGCTCTGTAGTATAATTCGAAGTCAGGTATTGTGATGCCTCCAGCATTGCTTTTTTTGGCTTAGATTTGCTTTGACTATTCTGGGCTTTTATTCTTTCAAACGAATTTTAGGACTGCTTTTTTCCCCCTAGTTCTGTGAAGAATGTTATTGGTATTTTGGTGGGAATTGCATTGACTCTTTATGTTGCTTTTGGTAGTGTGGCCATTTTTACAATATTAATTCTGCCTATCCATGACAATGGGAAGTCTTTCATCTTTTGTGTCTTCTTCAGTTTCCTTCTTTGATGTTAGGTAGTTTTCATTGTAGAGGTCTTTCATTTCCTTGGTTATATTTACTTCTAGGCATTTAATTTTTTTGAGGCTGTTGTGAATGGAATTGTTTCCCTAATTTCTTTCTCAGTGAATTCATTATTAGCATATAGAAAAGCTATTGATTTTTTAAAAAATTTTATTTATTTATTTATTCTACTTAGGTATACATGATAGCAGTGTGCATTTTGATTCACTGTACATAGATGGAGCACAACTTTTTATTTCTCTGGTTGTATGTGATGTAGAATCACAACATACATGCAGTCATACATAAAGCTACGGCTATGATGTCCATCAGCTACTGATTTTTTTATGTTGAGTTTGTAACCCACTACTTTGCTGAATTTGTGAATTAGCTCTAGGAGTCTTCTGAAGGGAGCTTTTTGGATCTTCTAAGTGTAGGATCAAATGATGTACAATGGTAATTTGACTTCTTTTCCTATTTTTAACCCATTTTATTTCTTTCTCTTGCCTAATTGCACTCTAGAATTTCTAGTACTATATTAAATAGGAGTGTTGAGAATGGACTTCCTTGTCTTGTTTCTAGTTTTAAAGGAAATGCTTTCAGTTTCTCCCTATTTGCTGTAATGTTGGCTTTGGGTTTTTCATATATCGCTTGTAAAATGTTGAAGTAGATTCCTTCTATCCCTAGTCTCTTCAGGGTTTTAATCATGAGTGGGTACTGAATTTTGTTTAGGGCTTTTTCTGCATCTATTGAGATGACTAAGTGATTTTTGTCCTTAATTCTATTTATGTTATGAACTAAATTTATTGATTTGCATATGTTAAACCATCCTTGCATCCCTGATCAACTTGGTCATGATGAGCAATTTTCTTAATATATTGTGGAATGTGATTTCCTAATATTTTATTAAGATTTTTTTTCATCTAAGTTTGTCAAGGATATTGATCTGTAGTTCCTTTCCTTTGTGTGTCCTTATGTGGTTTTGGTATAAGTGTGATAATGGCTTCACAGACTGAATTTGGAAGTATCCCATCCCTTTCTATTTCATGGAAAATTTTGTAGTGCATTGGCATTTGTTCTTCTTTAAAGGTCCGGTAGAATTCAGCTGAGAATTCATCTGTTCTTGAGCTATTCTGTTTTGTATGGCTTTTTATTACTGCTTGTATCTCATTGCTAGTTGTTGTTCTATTTAGGTTTTCTGCATCCTCTTGATTCTATTTTGACAGGTCAAATGTATCTAGAAATATCATTTCTTCTGAGTTTTCCAGTTTTTTGGAGTTTAAGTTTTCAAAGTAGTCCCTAATTATCCTCTGGATTTCTGTAATGTCTATGGTGATTTCTCCTTTTCCATGTCTGATTTTATTAATTTGTTCTCTCTTTTTTCCTTTTTGTTAGTTTGCCAAGGACTTATCAATGTTGTTTATCTTTTCAAAGAATAGCTCTTTATTTCATTGATCCTTTGTATTTTTAAAAAAATTCTCTGTTTCATAGATTTTGGCTCTGATCTTTATTTTCTTTCTTCTACTGGTTTTAGAATTGGTTTGTTCTAGCTTTTTAAGGGCTTTGAGATGCATCATTAGTTTGTTTTTTGGGGATCTGATTTTTTTATGTAACCACTCATAGCTATAAACTTTCCTCTAAAACCTGCCTTCATAACTTTGTCCTTAATTGACTTTTTAATTCACAACCTAATCCTATCAGAGACACGAGGTCTTTCTGGAATCTTCAGTGGGAAACTGGTAGGGTATCTGGAAGGAAAAGTATGGAACTGTGAGAGTTTCCTTAAGTCTTCAGGACTCCAAGTTTTCCTTAATCTCAAATTAGCCTGTCTCCAGCCATTCCTCAAGATGATATATACCAGTTGACAGTTCTAGCCGTACATTGTTGGATTCAAGAAATGTAATTTGATTTTAAGACATTTTTGTTACTGTGAGGATAAGATTGATGACTTTGGATTACTTTCATATCAGAAATGAAACATGAAGCCAGTTTCTTAATTTTAAAACAATGTTTATAAATTTGTTTAATTTTATTTATTCTTTCCATTTCTATATTCTTTTTCCTCCTCTGATTTTTTTTTTCCATTTTATCATCCATTTTATTTGGGAAATGCTTTTGTTAAATACAGAAAACCAATGTGATTAATTCTATTTCATGTTTTTAATTTTATTCCTACATCTTCTGTAGACTGTTTTAAATTTCTTTATGAGAATAATTTATAATTTTTATATATTGAGTAGTTTTATATATTGAATAGTTTATAGTTTATTAGATCTACATTGTATTGTTTGTTTGTTTTTTTGGTACAGGGATTGAACTCAGGGATACTCGACCACTGAGCCACATCCCCAGCCCTTTTTTGTGTTTTATGTAGAGACAGGGTCTCACTGAGTTGCTTGCTGTTGCTGAGGCTGACTTTGAACTTGCGATTCTCCTGTCTCAAACTCCCAAAGTGCTGGGATTGCAGGCGTGTGCCACCGCGCCGGGCAACATTGTATTGTTTCTACTCATTCTTTCTTAAACAATATACATAGATTCTATTGGATAATTAAAAATTAATAATAAAAAAGCTGCCTTCATAGTGTCCCAGAGGTTTTGATATGTTGTATCATTATTCTCATTTGATTCTAACAGTTTTAAATTTTCTCCTGGTGTCTTCTATCATTGATCTGCTATTCAAAAGTATATTGTTCAATCTCTATGTGTTTATGTAGTTTCTGTAGAGGTTTTGGGGATTGATTTCTCATTTCATTCCATGGTGATCTGATAAGATGCAAGGAATTACACTTTTTTTGTGTGTGTATTTGCTAAGAATTGCTTTGTGGCCTAACATATGGTTTATTTTGGTTCCATGAGCCTCTGAAAAGAAAATGTATTTGGCTGTTTTGGGATGAAATATTCTATTGATGTTTATTAGGTCCATTTGATTTATAATATTTTTTAGGTCTGAAGAGTCTGTACTGAGTTTATGTCTGGATGATCTATCTATTGGTGAGAGAGGTATATTGAAATCACCCAGTATTATTGTAATGGGGTCTATCTTAGTCATTAATTTGAGTAGTGTCTGTTTTATGTAATTAGGTACATCAACATTTGGGGCATAAACATTTACTATCATTATATCTTCTTGCTGAATTGTTCCCTGTTCTTCTATGAAGTAACCTTTGTCTCTTATGATTAATTTTGGTTTGAGGCTATGAGAGTAACTACTTCTGTTTGTTTTGGGGCTCTATTTGTATATCAGTTTCCATCTTTTCACTTTCAATCTGTGGCTGTCTGATATCAGCCTTTGTGTTATTTCTCTGTTTTTGTTGTAGGAGTGGGTGTCCATGAGTGAGACCTGAGCAACCCCCAGAAGTTCCTACTTGGGGGCCTATTCATTAGTTTGGAGTTTTTTTCTCTTCTATTCTTTGTATTAAAGTATAGATGATGTTTGAGTTTGGTTAATTTGTGTGTGGAGCAAAGTATGCTGTCTTTTGGCTGGGTTAATTCGGCAGCAGAGTCTCTACGCTGTGAACTTGCAGTATTTTTGTAGATTTCCAGCACCTCATAGAAAAGTGTGTGGGGAGGGGAGCAGATAGCAACATCTAAAGCAAACAATATACAATATTAAAATAAATACCCAATGCCTACTATGATATCTATACCACCAATTACCACAAAAAACAGGAATGGTGGGGCCAGCAATTACTAACAGCAAAAATAATAAATAGCCATGAACTAGATCAGGCATTAAAGTAAATAGGTGTCAACTATGTCATCCATAGTATTAATAACTGCACCAACATGAATGGTTGGGCCAGGAGTTTATAAAACAAATAGTTCTAAAAGATGGCAAAAATACAGTTCATTAAGAGAAAAGAATATGTGGAAGGTAGAAGAAAGTTTACAATTTTCAAAATGTAAATGGAGAAAGTGCGGAAGAGATGTAGCAAGTGATATTTATAAAGGAGAAGGTGAAAAATAGAAAAAAAAAAAGTAAAGGGAGAGAGAATAAGAGAATTTGGCTGTTAGTGGGAAATAAAGGAAAGAAAGCGAAACAAAAGAAATGAACAAACAGGAATAAAACAAAACAACAATAAACAACCCAAAAATCCTAACCCTCAAAAGACAAGGAAAAGTAGTTATTATTAAAAAATGGTAAAAATGAGAAAAGAGGGGGATTAAGGGGGGGGTGGTTCCAAGATGGCGGCCTAGACAGTCCACTCTGCGCTAGGCTCTCAGGGACCAAAGCTGGAAGTGGTGGAGGTGCCGTTTTCCAGCCAGCTTCCTGGCATCATTCTGCAGCTCAACATCCCACGCAGGAATTTCGCTCGTGTATGTGTGAGTACAGGATCACCGGGAGGCAGCGGTAGCCAGGAGGCGTGG